>JAPZAG010000550.1:0-63600 GCA_027475135.1 Bactrocera correcta
ACATATTTAAGTTAATTAACCTTATTTTTCTTAGTGAAGTGTACGTAAAGCCATAACGGTATAACGGCAGTGCATTTGGAAAAAATCCGTAATCTTATATTTAGTTATAAAGTCGATTTTCTTGTATCTACACATTAAGCAATCGATATCGAAATGCATCAAATAACTGGTTTAGCATATTTAAGTTAATTAACCTTCTTTATCTTACTGAAATTTACATAAAGCCATAACGGCATGACGGCAGTATAATTATATGAATTCCGTTATCTTATATTTAGGTATAAAGTCGATTTTGTTGTACATACACATTTAGCAATCGATATCGAAATGCTTCAAATCATTAGTTTAACATATTTAAGTTAGTTAACCTTCTTTAACGTAATTAAGGTGATATAAAGCCATGGCGGCATAACGGCAGTGTATTTATATGAATTTCGTTATCTTATATTTAGGTATAAAGTCGATTTTCTTGTATATACTCAGTTAGCAATCGATATCGAAATGCTTCAAATCATTAGTTTAACATATTTAAGTTAATTAACCTTCGTTATCTTACTGAAGTTTACATAAAGCCAATTCGGTATAACGCCAGTGCATTTGGAAGAATTCCGTAATCTTATATTTAGGTAAAAAGTCTATTTTCTTGTATATACACATTTAGCTATCGATATCGAAATGCTTCAAATCATTCGTTTAACATATTTAAGTTCGTTAACCTTCGTTATCTTACTGAAGTTTACATAAAGCCAAAACGGTATAACGCCAGTGCATTTGGAAGAATTCCGTAATCTTATATTTAGGTAAAAAGTCTATTTTCTTGTATATACACATTTAGCAATCCATATCGAAATGCTTCAAATCATTAGTTTAACATATTTTAGTTAATTAACCTTCTTTAACGTAATGAAGGTGATATAAAGCCATGGCGGCATAACGACAGTGCATTTAGAAGAATTCCGTAGTCTTATATTTATGTAAAAAGTCGATTTTCTTGTACATACATATTTAGCGATCGATGTCGAGATGCTTCAACTCATTAGTTTAATATATTTATGTTAATAAATCTTCTTTAACGATCTGAAGTTGGCATATATCCATGGCGGCATAACGACAGTGCATTTAGAAGAATTCCGTTATCTTATATTTAGGTATAAATTCGATTTTCTTGTATATACACATTTAGCTATCGATATCGAAATGCTTCAAATAATTAGTTTAACATATTTAAGTTAATAAACCTTCTTTAACGATCGGAAGTTGGCTTAAAGCCATGGCGGCATAACCGCAGGGCATTTAGAAGAATTCCGTAATCTTATATTTATGTATAAAGTCAATTTTCTTAAATATTCACATTTAGCAATCGATAACGAAATGCTTCAAATCATTAGTTTAACATATTTTAGTTAACTAACCTTCTTTAACGAACTGAAGTTAACATAAAGCCATAACGGCATAACGACAGTGCATTTAGAAGAATTCCGTAATCTTATATTTACGTATAAAGTCGATTTTTTTGTATATACGCATTTAGCAATCGATATCGAAATGCTTCAAATCATTAGTTTAACATATTTAAGTTAATCAACCTTCTTTAACGTATTGAAGTTTATATAAAGCCATGGCGACATAACGACAGTGAATTTGGAAGAATTCCGTAGTCTCATATTTAAGTATAAAGTCGATATTCTGGTATATATGCATTAACCAATCGATATCGAAATGCTTCAAATAGCTGGTTTAACATAATTAAGTTACTAAACCTTCTTTAATGAACTGAAGTTGGCTTAAGGCCATGGCGGCATAAGGGCAGTGCATTTAGAAGAATTCCGTAATCTTATATTTAGGTATAAAGTCGATTTTCTTGTATATACACATTTAGCTATCGATATCGAAATGCTTCAAATCATAAGTTTAACATATTTAATTTAATTAACCTTCTTTAACGTATTGAAGTTGATATAAAGCCATGGCGGCATAACGACAGTACATTTAGAAGAATTCCGTAGTCTTATATTCATGTAAAAAGTCGATTTTCTTGTATATACACATTTAGCGATCAATATCGAGATGCTTCAACTCATTAGTTTAACATATTTTTGTTAATAAACCTTCTTTAACGATCTGAAGTTGGCATGTAGCCATGGCGGCATAACGGCAGTGCATTTAGAAAAATTCCGTTATCTTATATTTAGGTTTAAAGTCGATTTTGTTGTATATACATATTTAGATATTGATATCGAGATGGTTCAACTCATTAGTTTAACATATTTAAGTTAATAAACCTTCTTTAACGAACTGAAGTTGGCATAAAGCTATGGCGGCATAACGGCAGTGCATGTAGAAAAATTCCGTTATCTTATATTTAGGTATAAAGTCGATTTTCTTGAATTTACACATTTAGCAATCGATATCGAAATGCATCAAATAACTGGTTTAGCATATTTAAGTTAATTAACCTTCTTTATCTTACTGAAGTTTACATAAGGCAATAACGGCATAACGGCAGTATATTTATATGAATTTCGTTATCTTATATTTAGGTATAAAGTCGATTTTGTTGTACATACACATTTAGCAATCGATATCGAAAATCTTCAAATCATTAGTTTAACATATTTAAGTTATTAACCTTCTTTAACGTGATGAAGGTGATATAAAGCCATGGCTGCATAACGACAGTGCATTTGGAAGAATTCCGTAATCTTATATTTAGGTATAAAGTCGATTTTGTTGTATATACGCATTTAGCAATCGATATCGAAATGCTTCAAATCATTAGTTTAACATATTTAAGTTAATTAACCTTCTTTAAGGTATTGAAGTTGATATAAAGCCGTGGCGGCATAACGACAGTACATTTGGAAGAATTCCGTAGTTTTTAATTTATGTAAAAGGTCGATTTACTTGTATATACACATTTAGCGATGGATATCGAGATGCTTCAACTCATTAGTTTAACATATTTATGTTAATAAACCTTCTTTAACGATCTGAAGTTGGCATATAGCCATGACGGCATAACGGCAGTGTATTTAGAAGAATTCCGTTATCTTATATTTAGGTATAAAGTCGATTTTCTTGTATATACACATTTAGCTATCGAAATCGAAATGCTTCAAATCATTAGTTTAACATATTAAGTTAATAAACGCTTTTTAGCTTACGGAAGTCTACATAAAGCCTTAACGGTATAACGGCAGTGCATTTAGAAGAATTCCGTAATGTTATAATTTCATATTTAGGTATAAAGTCGATTTTCTTGTATTTACACATTTAGCAATCGATATCGAAATGCATCAAATAACTGGTTTAGCATATTTCAATTAATTAAACTTCTTTATCTTACTGAAGTTTACTTAAAGCCTTAACGGTATAACGGCAGTATATTTATATGAATTCCGTTATCTTATATTTAGGTATAAAGTCGATTTTGTTGTACATACACATTTAGCAATCGATATCGATATGCTTCAAATCATTAGTCTAACATATTTAAGTTAGTTATCCTTTTTTACCGTAATGAAGGTGATATGAAGCCATGGCGGCATAACGACCGTGCATTTAGAAGAATTCCGTAATCTTATATTTATGTATAAAGTCGATTTTTTTGTATATACACATTTAGCTATCGATGTCGAAATGCTTCAAATCATTCGTCTAACATATTTGAATTAGTTAACCTTCTTTAACGTAATGAAGGTGATATAAAACCATGGCGGCATAACGACAGTAGATTTGGAAGAATTCCGTAATCTTATATAATCTTATGTAAAGTCGGCTTTGTTGTATATACACATTTAGCTATCGATGTCGAAATGCTTCAAGTCATTAGTTTAACATATTTAAGTTAACTAACCTTCTTTATCTGACTGAAGTTTACGTAAAGCCATGGCGGCATAGCGACAGTGCATTTAGAAGAATTCCGTAATTTTATATTTAGGTATAAAGTCGATTTTGTTGTATATACGCATTTAGCAATCGATATCGAAATGCCCCAAATCATTAGTTGAACATACTTAAGTTAATTAACCTTCCTTAACGTATTGAAGTTGATGTAAAGCCATGGCAGCATAACGATAATACAATTGGAAGAATTCCATAGTCTTACATTTATGTATAAAGTCGATTTTCTTGTATATACACATTTAGCAAACGATATCGAAATGCTTCAAATCATTAGTTTAACATATTTGAGTTAATAAACCTTCTTTAACGAACGGAAGTTGGCTTAAAGCCATGGCGGCATAACAACAGTGCATTTAGAAGAATTCCGTGATCTTATATTTTGGTATAAAGTCGATTTTCTTGTATATACACATTTAGCTATCGATATCGAAATGCTTCAAATCATTCGTTTAACATATAAAGTTAATAAACATTTTTTAGCATACTGAAGTCTACATAAAGCCTTAACGGTATAACGGCAGTGCATTTAGAAGAACTCCGTAATGTTATAATTTTATATATAAAGTCGATTTTCTTGTATATATACATTTAGCAATCGATATCGAGATGGTTCAACTCATTAGTTTAACATATTTAAGTTAATAAACCTTCTTTAACGATCTGAAGTTGGTTAAAGCCATGGCGGCATAACGGCACTGCATTTGGAAGATTTCCGTAGTCTTATATGTAGGCATAAAATCGATATTGTTGTATATACACATTTAGCAATCGATATCGAGATGCTTCAAATCTTTAGTTTAACATATTTAAGTTAACTAACCTTCTTTATCTGACTGAAGTTTACGTAAAGCCATAACGGTATAACGGCAGTGCATTTGGAAGAATTCCGTAATCTTATATTTAGGTTTAAAGTCGATTTTGTTGTATATACACATTTAGCAATCGATATCGAGATGGTTCAACTCATTACTTTAAATTATCTTAGATAATTTAAAGGGCTCTCAGGAAAGTCATTAATTTTTCTTCTACATCTACCAGGGGCTTGGCAATAGTCACATTTTTGTTTCAACTTTGCTAAAGCTGTGAAACGAGGTGAGTCAAACATAAAGCATTGGTTAGATAATTTAAAGAGCTCTCAAGAAAGTCTTCAATCTTTCTTCTACTCCTACCAGGGGCTCAGGAAAGTCTTCAATCTTTCTTCTACTCCTACCAGGGGCCTGGCAATAGTAACATTTTTGTTTCAACTTTGCTAACGCTCTGAGGCTAAACTATTAGAAGGAGGTGAGTCGCGCATAAGACATTGGTTAGATAATTTAAAAAGCTCTCAGGAAAGTCTTCAATCTTTCTTCTACTCCTACCAGGGGCTTGGAAATAGTCACATTTTTGTTTCAACTTTGCTCTAACGCTCTAGTGGCTAAACTATTCAAACGAGGTGGGTCACACATAAAGCATTGGTTAGATAAAGTCTTCAATCTTTCTTCTACTCCTATCAGGGGCTTGGCAATAGTCACATTTTTGTTTCAACTTTGCTAACACTCTAGCGGCTAAACAATTGGAACGAGGTGGGTCAAACATAAAGCATTGGTTAAATATATTAAAGAGCTCTCAGGAAAGTCTCTAATCTTTGTTCTACTGCAATCAGGGGCTCGAAAATAGTCAATTTTTGTTTCACTTTTGATAACGCTCTAAAGGGTAAACTGTTTGAACGAGGTGGGTCCAACATAGAGCATTGGTTAGATAATTTAAAGAGCTCTCAGGAAAATCTTCACCCTTTCTTCTACTCCTATCAGGGGCCTGGCAATAGTCACATTTTTGTTTCAACTTTGCTAACGCTCTGAGGCTAAACTATTAGAACGAGGTGAGTCACTTATAAAGCATTGGTTGGATAATTTAAAGAGCTCTCAAGAAAGTATTCTGCTCCTATCAGGGGCTTGGCAATAGTCACATTTTTGTTTCAACTTTGCTAACACTCTAGCGGCTAAACAGTTGGAACGAGGTGGGTCAAACATAAAGCATTGGTTAAATAATTTAAAGAGCTCTCAGGAAAGTCTTCAGTCTTTCTTCTATAAGAAAGTAAACTTTAGTAAGATAAAGAAGGTTAATTAACTTAAATATGCTAAACCAGTTATCTGATGCATTTCGATATCGATTGCTTAATGTGTAAATACAAGAAAATCGACTTTATACCTAAATATAAGATTACGGAATTCTTCCAAATGTACTGCCGTTATACCGTTATGGCTTTATGTACACTTCAGTGAGAAAAATAAGGTTAATTAACTTAAATATGTTAAACTAATGAGTGGAACCATCTCGATTTCGATTGCTTATGTGTATATACAACAAAATCGACTTTATACCTAAATTTAAGATTACGGAATTCTTGTACATGCACTGCCGTTATGCCGCCATGGCTTTGTATCAACTTCAATAAGTTAAAGAAGGTTAATTAACTTAAATATGTTAATCTAATGATTTGAAGATTTTCGATATCGATTGCTAGATGTGTAAATACAAGAAAATCGACTTTATACCTAAATATAAGATTACGGAATTCTTCTAAATGCACTGCCGTTATGCCGCCATGGCTTTAAGCCAAAGGTTAAAGAAGGTTTATTAACTTAAATATGTTAAACTAATGAGTTGAACCATCTCGATATTGATTGCTAATGTGTATATACAACAAAATCGACTTTATACCTAAATATAAGATTACGGAATTCTTCCAAATGCACTTCCATTATACCGTTATGGCTTTATGTTAACTTCAGTTTGTTAAAGAAGGTTTATTAACTTAAATATGTTAAACCAGGTATTTGAAGCATTTCGATATCGATTGCTTAATGCATATATAAAAGAAAATCGTTTTTATACCTAAATATAAGACTACGTAATTCTTCCAAATGTACTGTCGTTATGCCGCCATGGCTTTATATCAACTTCAATACGTTAAAGAAGGTTAATTAACTTAAATTTGTTAAACTAATGATTTGAAGCATTTCGATATCGATAGCTAAATGTGTATGTAAAAGAAAATCGAATTTATACCTAAACATAAGATTACGGAATTCTTCCAAATGTACTGTCGTTATGCCGCCATGTCTTTATGTCACCTTCATTACGTTAAAGAAGGCTAATTAACTTAAATATGTTAAAGTAATGATTTGAAGCATTTCGTTATCGATTGCTTTATGTGTATATACAAGAAAATCGACTTTATACCTAAATATAAGATAACGGAATTCTTCTAAATGCACTGCCGTTATGCCGCCATGGCTTTATGCCAACTTCCGTTCGTTAAAAAAGGTTAATTAACTTAAATATGTTAAACTAATGATTTGAAGCATTTCGATATCGATTGCTAAATGTGTAAGTACAACAAAATCGACTTTATACCTAAATATAAGATAACGGAATTCATATAAATATACTGCCGTTATGCCGTGATGGCTTTATGTAAACTTCAGTAAGATAAAGAAGGTTAATTAACTTAAATATGCTAAACCAGTTATTTGAAGCATTTCGATATCGATTGCAAAATGTGTATATACAAGAAAATCGAATTTATGCCTAAATATAAGACTACGGAATTCTTCCAAATGCAGTGCCGTTATGGCTTTATGTCAACTTCAGTTCGCTAAAGGAGGCTAATTAACTTAAATATGGTAAAGCAGTTATCCGAAGCATTACCATATCGATTGCGAAATGTATATATACACGAAAATCGACTTTATACCTAAATATAAATTTATAACATTACGGAATTCTTCTAAATGCACTGCCGTTATACCGCTAAGGCTTTATGTAGACTTCAGTATTCTTAAAAATGTTTATTAACTTAATATGTTAAACTAATGATTTGAAGCATTTTGATATCGATAGCTAAAAGTGTATATACAAGAAAATCGACTTTATGCCTAAATATAAGACTATGGAATTATGGCTTTATGTCAACGTCAGTTCGCTAAAGGAGGTTTATTAACTTAAATATGTTAAACCAGTTATCTGAAGCATTTCCATATCGATTGCGAAATGTGTATATACAAGAAAATCGACTTTATACCTAACTATAAAATTATAACATTACGGAATTCTTCTAAATGCACTGCCGTTATACCGCTAAGGCTTTATGTAGACTTCAGTATGCTTAAAAATGTTTATTAACTTAATATGTTAAACTAATGATTTAAAGCATTTCGATATCGATAGCTAAAAGTGTATATACAAGAAAATCGACTTTATGCCTAATTATAAGATTTAGGAATTCTTCTAACTGCACTGCCGTTATGCCGCCATGGCTATAAGCCAACTTCCGTTCGTTAAAGAAAGTTTATTAACTTAAACATGTTAAACTAATGATTTGAAGCATTTCGATATCGATTGCTGAATGTGTATATACAACAAAATCGACTTTATACATAAATATAAAATTACGGAATTCTTCTAAATGCACTGTCGTTATGCCGCCATGGCTTTATATCACCTTCATTACGTTAAAGAAGGTTAACGAACTTAAATATGTTAAACGAATGATTTGAAGCATTTCGATATCGATAGCTAAATGTGTATATACAAGAAAATCGACTTTTTACCTAAATATAAGATTACGGAATTCTTCCAAATGCACTGCCGTTATGCCGTTATGGCTTTATGTTAACTTCAGTTCGTTAAAGAAGGTTAATTAACTTAAATATGTTACACTAATGATTTGAAGCATTTCGATATCGATTGCTAAATGTGTAATACAGCAAAATCGACTTTATACATAAATATACGATAGCGGAAATCTTCTAAATGCACTGCCGTTATGCCGCCATGGCTTTATATCACCTTCATTACGTTAAAGAAGGTTAACTAACTTAAATATGTTTAACTAATGATTTGAAGCATTTCGATATCGATAGCTAAATGTGTATATACAAGTAAATCGACTTTTTACCTAAATATAAGTTTACGGAATTCTTCCAAATGCACTGGCGTTATACCGTTTTGGCTTTATGTAAACTTCAGTAAGATTACGAAGGTTAATTAACTTAAATATGTTAAACTAATGATTTGCAGCATTTCGTTATCTATTGATAAATGTGAATATTTAAGACAATCGACTTTATACATAAATACACGATAACGGAATTCTTCAAAATGCACTGCCGTTATGCCGTTATGGCTTTATGTTAACTTCAGTTCGTTAAAGAAGGTTTATTAACTTAAATATGTTAAACCAGTTATTTGAAGCATTTCGATGTCGATTTCTTAATGCATATATAAAAGAAAATCGACTTTATACCTAAATATAAGACTACGTAATTCTTCCAAATGTACTGTCGTTATGCCGCCATGTCTTTATGTCACCTTCATTACGTTAAAGAAGGCTAATTAACTTAAATATGTTAAAGTAATGATTTGAAGCATTTCGTTATCGATTGCTTAATGTGTATATACAAGAAAATCGACTTTATACCTAAATATAAGATTACGGAATTCTTCTAAATGCACTGCTGTTATGCCGTTATGACTTTATGCCAACTTCCGTTCGTTAAAGAAGGTTAATTAACTTAAATATGTTAAACTAATGATTTGAAGCATTTCGATATCGATTGCTAAATGTGTATATACAAGAAAATCGACTTTATGCCTAAATATAAGACTATGGAAATATGGCTTTATGTCAACTTCAGTTCGCTAAAGGAGGTTTATTTACTTAAATATGTTAAAGCAGTTATCTGAAGCATTTCGATATCGATTGCGAAATGTGTATATACAAGAAAATCGACTTTATACCTAAATATAAAATTATAACATTACGGAATTCTTCTAAATGCACTGCCGTTGTACCGTTAAGGCTTTATGTAGACTTCAGTATGCTTAAAAGTATTTATTAACTTAATATGTTAAACTTATGATTTGAAGCATTTCGATATCGATAGCTAAATGTGTGTAAACAAAAAAATCGACTTTATACCTAAATATAAGATTACGGAATTCTTCTAAATGCACTGCCGTTATGCCGCCATGGCTTTAAGCCAACTTCCGTTCGTTAAAGAAGGTTTGTTAGTTTAAATATGTTAAACTAATTATTTGAAGCATTTCGATATCGATTGTTAAATGTGTACATACAAGAAAATCGACTTTATACATAAATATAAGACTTCGGAATTCTTCCAAATGTACTGTCGTTATGCCGCCATGGCTTTATATCGACTTCAATACGTTTATGAAGGTTAATTAACTTAAATATGCTAAACTAATGATTTGAAGCATTTCGATATCGATTGCTAAATGTGTACATGCAACAAAATCGACTTTATACCTAAATATAAGATTACGGAATTCTTCTAAATGCACTGTCGTTATGCCGCCATGGCTTTATATCGACTTCAATACGTTAAAGAAGGTTAATTAACTTAAATATGTAAAACTAATGATTTGAAGCATTTCGATATCGATTGCTAGATGCGTATATACAACAAAATCGACTTTATACCCAAATATAAGATTACGGAATTCGTCTAAATGCACTGTCGTTATGCCGCCATGGCTTTATATCACCCTCATTACGTTAAAGAAGGTTAACTAACTTAAATATGTTAAACTAATGATTTGAAGATTTTTGATATCGATTCCTAAATGTGTATATACAACAAAATCGACTTTATACCTAAATATAAGATTACGAAATTCTTCCAAATGTACTGTCGTTATGCCGCCATGGCTTTATATCGACTTCAATACGTTAAAGAAGGTTAATTAACTTAAATATGTAAAACTAATGATTTGAAGCATTTCGATATCGATTGCTAGATGCGTATATACAACAAAATCGACTTTATACCCAAATGAAAGATTACGGAATTCGTCTAAATGCACTGTCGTTATGCCGCCATGTCTTTATATCACCTTCATTACGTTAAAGAAGGTTAATTAACTTAAATATGTTAAACTAATGATTTGAAGCATTTCAATATCGATTGCTAAATGTGTATGTACCACAAAATCGACTTTATACCTAAATTTAAGATAACGGAATTCATATAAATGTACTACCGTTATACCTGTAGTAAGATAAAAAAGGTTAATTAACATAAATATGCTAAACCAGTTATCTCATGCATTTCGATATCAATTGCTTAACCCATTACTGCTCACACCTAAAACCCGCTATGATAAGCTAATGAAATTTTAAGCAGACGTCTGTAATGCTATTAAAAGGGTAATTTCCAATTTTCAAAAAAATATCTCAAAAGATATGGGCGCGGCGGAGCGTATGATATATCATACATAAACGTATACGGAGACTTGCCTCTATGAAAATAAAATGTAAACATCACTATAACTTTTGAGTTCAAATTGACATCGTATTTATATATTTAATGACATATTCATTGTTAATTTTCAGATTTAGTTGCTGACTCAGTTTACATGATATTTGTAGAAACAGTTATCTGGGTGCAAGCCAAAATTACATTTCATGCATATAAATTTCGTACACTTTCCACAATTTTTGCATCGGCGCTGAGTTTTTGAGTAATTTACGTAGTGCTCGACTCCGTCGTATCTAGTTTCGTTTTCTCGTTTTCTCTTTCGTGATGAGACTGGATGAAAATCTATTGGCTTTGAAAGTATGCTCCTTGTAAGTCGTCGGATGAAGCCGAGAAGAGTAACTTGTGGATAAGCTTTCCGAAATAATATCCATAAATTTACAACGGCACCATTTAAGCAAAATCTGAAAATGGGCCAATACCATTTTCTTGACCGAATCCGAGTTCGGTACGCTGCCCTTTGCTGGTCAAAGAGATCGACTCCACCCATTCCCGAATTATACTCCTTGATAATGACTGGTTGCTTTACGTCTTGTCTGCGTTTCTGTTGTCGATCATATCTTTTGCATAATCCGGTTGTTGTCGTTATGTTGTCGTTTTTACAATTTGTTGCAATGGTGACATTATTGTTATCATTCCACCTAACTAGGGTAATATTTTTAGATTTTAGTGCTTCACAAGTACCACGGGGTTCTCTTTTCATGCTACTCAAAGGAGCATTTTCAATACGGTCCGACCGAATCGTTCCCACCACTGTTATATTTTTCTTATCAAACTCTTCTAATAATTTAAAACTATTGAAATAGTTATCTAGAAATACAGTGCTGTGTTCGGGAACTATGTCATAACATAAACTTTTTGTGACAGATAAACCTAAGGGCTCATTAGATCGAATCATGCCTTTTCCGGTGTACAAATCGAAGTTTAATAAATATCCTTCTGAAGTAGTCATACACCAAATTTTGTATCCATAGCGAATTGGTTTTCCTCGTATAAACTGCTTGAAAGAATGCTTACCAAAATACGGCTCCATCGATTCGTCTACAGAAAATGAAGTTCCAAAGGGTTTTCCAAGCTCTTTAAACTTTGTATTTAAATGATCAAGAACAGGCTGAACTTTGAAAGCCTTATTATTCGAATCAATTTGTGTATTATCATTGAAATGAAGGTAGCGATGTATTTTTTCAAATTTATTCCTCGCCATTGAACCTGCCACTAAATGATTGTACACATCACTTTCTGTCTCCCAGTACATGCGAGTAGCTGGAACCTTAAAATAAAAATGTTTAATTTACTCGTAACAAGTAAGCAAGTGAATTTGTGGTTCAGGTTAGTCACCTTGTTGTATCCACTTAGTATAAGGATGCCGAAATATGTGTATAACTCCTCAAGATTTACGGTGAAAGCTTCATCTCCTTTGTTTGTGGCGTACTTAACAGTCTCTGATTGTATACATTCCATAAATTCGCTATCAAAAATTCTTTTAAAAAGTTGTATTGGACTTAAATCATTTTCCAAAATATCTGCTACAATGTCCGGAGTATGCTCGCGTATTGCTGTGATAGAACATTCACTTGCTTTTAGTACTATCTTGGACCATTTTCGGCAAATCTTCTTTTTTTTAGTTTTCCTTTGAGTTGAATTCCTTGAACGTGGGGCTAGTGAACTGCTCGCTTCATTTAGAAACTGTTGCTCCTCCACTTCTGAGTTATCAATTCTTATTTCACATGCCCTTTTAAGAACTCCACGACCCAAATCACCCAGTGTACCTTCATCGTCTTCATCTGCGTCATCGCAATCGGATAACTCCTGTTCTTCGGGGGGGAGCAAAGTCACATCAATAAAATTGGCATTATTGATGTTTTCTATAATCTCTGCATCATCGTCTTCATTTAAATCTTGGAGCCATCCAACTATCTCCTCAGTTGTTGCTTGTCTACAAGGAGATATTAGGAATGAATTTTCATATAGCAAAAACTGGGCTAGCGTTTACGTATGATAAAACATACACAATAGTTTACAAATAGTTAAAACACTTTCGGAGCTCAATTTTTCACTGCACTTTATATTCATTTGATAGCTTAGGGTTTTAGCTTTAAGTTTATGCACATTTAAAGTTATACAAATTCCTCGCTTACTATTTATAAAAATATAAACCTCACCTTCGAGTCATTATTCACTTTTCCGAAAAATGCTACGTAAATTGGCGCGAGAATTGTAAACAAATGAGCTTTAAGCGACAATTAAAAAGCTTTTCTAATGCAACAATACTTTTATCTCGCTCACACTGCAAATATAGAAAGCTTTTATTGCATTTCGGATTTTTGACGAATTTTTAAAAAAGCTCTTTTTGCGTATGATACATCATACGTTGTCATTAATGGGTTAATGTGTAAATACAAGAAAATCGACTTTATACCTAAATTTACGATTACGGAATTCTTCCAAATGCACTGCCGTTATACCGTTATGGCTTTATGTACACTTCAGTGAGAAAAATAAGTTTAATTAACTTAAGTATGTTAAACTAATGAGTTGAACCATCTCGATATCGATTGCTTATGTGTATATACAACAAAATCGACTTTATACCTAAATATAAGACTACGGAATTCTTCTACATGCACTGCCGTTATGCCGCCATGGCTTTATATCAACTTCAATACGTTAAAGAAGGTTAATTAACTTAAATAGGTTAAACTAATGATTTGAAGCATTTCGTTATCGATTGCTAAATGCGTATATACAAGAAAATCGACTTTATACCTAATTATAAGACTACGGAATTCTTCCAAATGTACTGTCGTTATGCCGCCATTGCTTTATATCACCTTCAGATCTTTAAAGAAGGTTTATTAACTTAATATGTTAAACTAATGATTTAAAGCATTTCGATATCGATAGCTAAAAGTGTATATACAAGAAAATCGACTTTATGCCTAATTATAAGATTTAGGAATTCTTCTAAATGCACTGCCGTTATGCCGCCATGGCTATAAGCCAACTTCCGTTCGTTAAAGAAAGTTTATTAACTTAAACATGTTAAACTAATGATTTGAAGCATTTCGATATCGATTGCTGAATGTGTATATACAACAAAATCGACTTTATACATAAATATAAAATTACGGAATTCTTCTAAATGCACTGTCGTTATGCCGCCATGGGTTTATATCACCTTCATTACGTTAAAGAAGGTTAACGAACTTAAATATGTTAAACGAATGATTTGAAGCATTTCGATATCGATAGCTAAATGTGTATATACAAGAAAATCGACTTTTTACCTAAATATAAGATTACGGAATTCTTCCAAATGCACTGCCGTTATGCCGTTATGGCTTTATGTTAACTTCAGTTCGTTAAAGAAGGTTAATTAATTTAAATATGTTACACTAATGATTTGAAGCATTTCGATATCGATTGCTAAATGTGTAATACAGCAAAATCGACTTTATACATAAATATACGATAGCGGAAATCTTCTAAATGCACTGCCGTTATGCCGCCATGGCTTTATATCACCTTCATTACGTTAAAGAAGGTTAACTAACTTAAATATGTTAAACTAATGATTTGAAGCATTTCGATATCGATAGCTAAATGTGTATATACAAGAAAATCGACTTTTTACCTAAATATAAGTTTACGGAATTCTTCCAAATGCACTGGCGTTATACCGTTTTGGCTTTATGTAAACTTCAGTAAGATTACGAAGGTTAATTAACTTAAATATGTTAAACTAATGATTTGCAGCATTTCGTTATCTATTGATAAATGTGAATATTTAAGACAATCGACTTTATACATAAATACACGATAACGGAATTCTTCAAAATGCACTGCCGTTATGCCGTTATGGCTCTATGTTAACTTCAGTTCGTTAAAGAAGGTTTATTAACTTAAATATGTTAAACCAGTTATTTGAAGCATTTCGATGTCGATTTCTTAATGCATATATAAAAGAAAATCGACTTTATACCTAAATATAAGACTACGTAATTCTTCCAAATGTACTGTCGTTATGCCGCCATGTCTTTATGTCACCTTCATTACGTTAAAGAAGGCTAATTAACTTAAATATGTTAAAGTAATGATTTGAAGCATTTCGTTATCGATTGCTTAATGTGTATATACAAGAAAATCGACTTTATACCTAAATATAAGATTACGGAATTCTTCTAAATGCACTGCCGTTATGCCGTGATGACTTTATGCCAACTTCCGTTCGTTAAAGAAGGTTAATTAACTTAAATATGTTAAACTAATGATTTGAAGCATTTCGTTATCGATTGCTTAATGTGTATATACAAGAAAATCGACTTTATACCTAAATATAAGATTACGGAATTCTTCTAAATGCACTGCTGTTATGCCGTTATGACTTTATGCCAACTTCCGTTCGTTAAAGAAGGTTAATTAACTTAAATATGTTAAACTAATGATTTGAAGCATTTCGATATCGATTGCTAAATGTGTATATACAAGAAAATCGACTTTATGCATAAATATAAGACTATGGAAATATGGCTTTATGTCAACTTCAGTTCGCTAAAGGAGGTTTATTTACTTAAATATGTTAAAGCAGTTATCTGAAGCATTTCGATATCGATTGCGAAATGTGTATATACAAGAAAATCGACTTTATACCTAAATATAAAATTATAACATTACGGAATTCTTCTAAATGCACTGCCGTTGTACCGTTAAGGCTTTATGTAGACTTCAGTATGCTTAAAAGTATTTATTATCTTAATATGTTAAACTTATGATTTGAAGCATTTCGATATCGATAGCTAAATGTGTGTAAACAAAAAAATCGACTTTATACCTAAATATAAGATTACGGAATTCTTCTAAATGCACTGCCGTTATGCCGCCATGGCTTTAAGCCAACTTCCGTTCGTTAAAGAAGGTTTGTTAGTTTTAAAAATGTTAAACTAATTATTTGAAGCATTTCGATATCGATTGTTAAATGTGTACATACAAGAAAATCGACTTTATACATAAATATAAGACTTCGGAATTCTTCCAAATGTACTGTCGTTATGCCGCCATGGCTTTATATCGACTTCAATACGTTTATGAAGGTTAATTAACTTAATTATGCTAAACTAATGATTTGAAGCATTTCGATATCGATTGCTAAATGTGTACATGCAACAAAATCGACTTTATACCTAAATATAAGATTACGGAATTCTTCTAAATGCACTGTCGTTATGCCGCCATGGCTTTATATCGACTTCAATACGTTAAAGAAGGTTAATTAACTTAAATATGTAAAACTAATGATTTGAAGCATTTCGATATCGATTGCTAGATGCGTATATACAACAAAATCGACTTTATACCCAAATATAAGATTACGGAATTCGTCTAAATGCACTGTCGTTATGCCGCCATGGCTTTATATCACCCTCATTACGTTAAAGAAAGGGTTTAAATAACTTAAATATGTTAAACTAATGATTTGAAGATTTTTGATATCGATTCCTAAATGTGTATATACAACAAAATCGACTTTATACCTAAATATAAGATTACGAAATTCTTCCAAATGTACTGTCGTTATGCCGCCATGGCTTTATATCGACTTCAATACGTTAAAGAAGGTTAATTAACTTAAATATGTAAAACTAATGATTTGAAGCATTTCGATATCGATTGCTAGATGCGTATATACAACAAAATCGACTTTATACCCAAATATAAGATTACGGAATTCGTCTAAATGCACTGTCGTTATGCCGCCATGTCTTTATATCACCTTCATTACGTTAAAGAAGGTTAATTAACTTAAATATGTTAAACTAATGATTTGAAGCATTTCAATATCGATTGCTAAATGTGTATGTACCACAAAATCGACTTTATACCTAAATGTAAGATAACGGAATTCATATAAATGTACTGCCGTTATACCGTTATGGCTTTATGTAAACTGTAGTAAGATAAAAAAGGTTAATTAACATAAATATGCTAAACCAGTTATCTCATGCATTTCGATATCAATTGCTTAATGTGTAAATACAAGAAAATCGACTTTATACCTAAATTTACGATTACGGAATTCTTCCAAATGCACTGCCGTTATACCGTTATGGCTTTATGTACACTTCAGTGAGAAAAATAAGTTTAATTAACTTAAGTATGTTAAACTAATGAGTTGAACCATCTCGATATCGATTGCTTATGTGTATATACAACAAAATCGACTTTATACCTAAATATAAGACTACGGAATTCTTCTACATGCACTGCCGTTATGCCGCCATGGCTTTATATCAACTTCAATACGTTAAAGAAGGTTAATTAACTTAAATAGGTTAAACTAATGATTTGAAGCATTTCGTTATCGATTGCTAAATGCGTATATACAAGAAAATCGACTTTATACCTAATTATAAGACTACGGAATTCTTCCAAATGTACTGTCGTTATGCCGCCATTGCTTTATATCACCTTCAGATCTTTAAAGAAGGTTTATTAACTTAAATATGTTAAACTAATGAGTTGAACCATCTTGATATTGATTGCTAATGTGTATATACAACAAAATCGACTTTATACCTAAATTTAAGATTACGGAATTCTTCCAAATGCACTGCCATTATACCGTTATGGCTTTATGTTAACTTCAGTTTGTTAAAGAAGGTTTGTTAACTTAAATATGTTAAACCTGGTATTTGAAGCATTTCGATATCGATTGCTTAATGCATATATAAAAGAAAATCGACTTTATACCTAAATACAAGACTACGGAATTCTTCCAAATGTACTGTCGTTATGCCGCCATTGCTTTATATCAACTTCAATACGTTAAAGAAGGTTAATTAACTTAAATTTGTTAAACTAATGATTTGAAGCATTTCGATATTGATAGCTAAATGTGTATGTAAAAGAAAATCGAATTTATACCTAAATATAAGATTACGGAATTCTTCTAAATGCACTGTCGTTATGCCGCCATGGCTTTATGCCAACTTGCGTTCGTTAAAGAAGGTTAATTAACTTAAATATGTTAAACTAATGATTTGAAGCATTTCGATATCGATTGCTAAATGTGTATGTACAACAAAACCGACTTTATACCTAAATATAAGATAACGGAATTCATATAAATATGCTGCCGTTATGCCGTGATGGCTTTATGTAAACTTCAGTAAGATTAAGAAGGTTAATTAACTTAAATATGCTAAACCAGTTATTTGAAGCATTTCGATATCGATTGCAAAATGTGTATAAACAAGAAAATCGAATTTATGCCTAAATATAAGACTACGGAATTCTTCGAAATGCAGTGCCATTATGGCTTTATGTCAACTTCAGTTCGCTAGAGGAGGTTTATTAACTTAAATATGTTAAACCAGTTATCTGAAGCATTTCCATATCGATTGCGAAATGTATATATACAAGAAAATCGACTTTATACATAAATATACGATAACGGAATTCTTCCAAATGCACTGGTGTTATACCGTTTTGGCTTTATGTAAACTTCAGTAAGATAACGAAGGTTAATTAAATTAAATATGTTAAACTAATGATTTGCAGCATTTCGTTATCTATTGATAAATGTGAATATTTAAGACAATCGACTTTATACATAAATACACGATAACGGAATTCTTCAAAATGCACTGCCGTAATGCCGTTATGGCTTTACGTACACTTCAGTAGGAAAAATAAGGTTAATTAACTTAAATAAGTTAAACTAATGAGTTGAACCATCTCGATATCGATTGCTAATGTGTATATACAACAAAATCGACTGTATACCTAAATATAAGATTACGGAATTCTTCTAAATGCACTGTCGTTATGCCGCCATGGCTTTATATCAACTTCCATACGTTAGGGAAGGTTAACTAACTTAAACATGTTAAACTAATGATTTGAAGCATTTCGATATCGCTTGCTAAATGTGTATGTAAAAGAAAATCGAATTTATACCTAAATATAAGATTACGGAATTCTTCTAAATGTACTGTCGTTATGCCGCCATGGCTTTATGTCACCTTCATTACGTTAAAGAAGGTTAACTAACTTAAATATGTTAAACGAATGATTTGAAACATTTTGATATCGATATCTAAATGTGTATATAAAAGAAAATCGACTTTATACCTAAATATAAGATTACGGAATTCTTCTAAATGCACTGTCGTTATGCCGCCATGGCTTTATATCACCTTCAATACGTTAAAGAAGGTTAACTAACTTAAATATGTTAAACTAATGATTTGAAGCATTTCGATACCGCTTGCTAAATGTGTATATACAACAAAATCGACTTTATACATAAATATAAGATTACGGAATTATTCTGCATGCACTGTCGTTATGCCGCCATGGCTTTATATCACCTTCATTACGTTAAAGAAGGTTAACTAACTTAAATATGTTAAACGAATGATTTGAAGCATGTCGATATCGATAGCTAAATGTGTATATACAAGAAAATCATTAGTTTAACATATTTAAGTTAGTTAACCTTCTTTAACGTAATGAAGGTGATATATAGCCATGGCGGCATAACGACAGTGCATTTAGAAGAATTCCGTAATCTTATGTTTAGGTATAAATTCGATTTTCTTTTACACACACATTTAGCAAGCGATATCGAAATGCTTCAAATCATTAGTTTAACATATTTAAGTTAATTAATTTTCTTTAACGTATTGAAGTTGATATAAAGCCATAACGACGGTACATGTGAAGAATTCCGTAATCTTTTATATACAGGGTAGGCCATTTAAAGTTGACCCATTTGCCCATTTGCCAAAATTAAGGCGTCGCGGATAATCAGCTGGGTTTAGTTTTTGTGCCATTTGAATTTTATATGGAAACATCTTCAAATCTTTATGAATTATGCGTCGGGGAGTGGTGCGAGAGATGTCTAATTCCTGAGGGTGGCGATAACTCGATGTCGATGGAGTCTCTTCAATACTGGCTCGTACAGCTTCGATATTTTCATCAGAACGTCTTGTGCGTTGTCTGGATGCATGACTGGCATTACTGAGATTACCGGTGTTCACAAATTTTGCGTATAAAGACTTAATTGTGTTCTTAACTGGAGCACTTTTCACTTTATTTTTTTTTTCGAAACGCACGTTGAGTTAACACAATTGAAAAGTTATTTTGAATATAAAGCTGAACAATTTCAGCGCGTTCTTTTGGAGTGTACTGTTCCATGGTATAAATTGTCTTCGAATGACGCTTCAAACGCGGTATGACATTAGCCGATTTGTCAGCGCTGTTAAAAGTTACAGCGTTGCCAGATGGGTCAACTTTAAATGGCCTACCCTGTAGGTATAAAGTCGATTTTCTTGTATATACACATTTTGCAATCGATATCGAAATGCTTCAAATAACTGGTTTAGCATATTTAAGTTAATTAACCTTCTTTATCTTACTGAAGTTTAAATAAAGCCATAACGGCAGTGCATTTGGAAGAATTCTGTAATATTATATTTAGGTAGAAAGTAAATATATACACATTTAGCAATCGATATCGATATGCTTCAAATCATTAGTTTAACATATTTAAGTTAATTATCCTTCTTTTTCTTACTGAAGTTTACATAAAGCCATTACGGTATAACGGCTGTGCATTTGGAAGAATTCCGTAATCTTATATCTAGGAATAAAGTCGATTTAGTTGTATATACACATTTAGCAATAGATATCGAGATGGTTCAACTCATAAGTTTAACATATTTAAAATAATAAACCTTCTTTAACGATCTGATATTTGCATATAGCCATGGCGGCATAACGGCAGTGCATGTAGAACAATTCCGTAATCTTATATTTAGGTATAAAGTCGATTTTCTGGTATATACACATTTAGCTATCGATATCGAAATGCTTCAAATCATTAGTTTAACATATTAAGTTAATAAATATTTTTTAGCTTACTGAAGTCTACATAAAGCCTTAACGGTATAACGGCAGTGCATTTAGAAGAATTCCAAAATGTTATAATTTTATATTTAGGTATATAGTCGATTTTCTTGTATTAACACATTTAGCAATCGATATCGAAAATCTTCAAATCATTAGTTTAACATATTTAAGTTAATTAACCTTCTTTAACGTACTGAAATTTATATAAAGCCATAACGGCATAACGGCAGTGTATTTCGAAGAATTCCGTAAACTTATATTTAGATATAGAGCCGAATTTGTTGTATATACGCATTTAGCAATCGATATCGAAATTCTTCAAATCACTAGTTTACTATATTTAAGTTAATTAAACATCTTTATTTTACTGAAGTCTATAAAAGCCTTAACGGCATAACGGCAGTGCATTAAGAAGAATTACGTAATCTTATATTTAGATATAAAGTCGAATTTGTTGTATATACGCATTTAGCAATCGATATCGAAATGCTTCAAATAACTGGTTCAGCATATTTAGGTTAATTAACCTTCTTTATCTTACTGAAGTTTACATAAAGCCATAACGGCATAACGACAGTGCATTTAGAAAAATTCCGTAATCTTATATTTAGGTATAAGTTCGATTTTGTTGAATATAGGCATATAGCAATCGATATCGAAATGCTTCATATAACTGGTTTAGCATATTTAGGTTAATTAACCCCCTCTATCTTACTGAAGTTTCCATAAAGCCATAACGGCATAACGGCAGTGCATTTAGAAGAATTCCGTAATCTTTTATTTAGGTATAAAATCGGTTTTCTTGTACATCCACATTTAGCAATCAATATCGAAATGCTTCAAATCATTATTTTAACATATTTAAGTAAATTAACCTTCTTTAACGTACTGAAATTTATATAAAGCCATAACGGCATAACGGCATAACGGCAGTGTATTTCGAAGAATTCCGTAAT
The DNA here is from genome assembly GCA_027475135.1 of Bactrocera correcta. NCBI lineage: Eukaryota > Metazoa > Arthropoda > Insecta > Diptera > Tephritidae > Bactrocera > Bactrocera correcta. The sequence goes on from JAPZAG010000550.1 coordinate 22,094, forward strand.
CTTATATTTAGATATAGAGCCGAATTTGTTGTATATACGCATTTAGCAATCGATATCGAAATTCTTCAAATCACTAGTTTAACATAATTAAAATAATTAACCTTCTTTAACGTAATGAAGGTGATATAAAGACATGGCGGCCTACCGACAGTGCATTTAGAAGAATTTCGTAATCTTATATTTAGGTATGAATTCGATTTTGTTGAATATACGCATTTAGCAATCGATATCGAAATGCTTCAAATAACTGGTTTAGCTTATTTAGGTTAACTAACCTTCTTTATCTTACTGAAGTTCACATAAAGCCTTAACGGTATAACTGCAGTGCATTTAGAAGAATTCCGTAATCTTATATTTAAGTATAAAGTCGATTTTGTTGTATATACTCATTTAGCGATCGATATCGAAATGCTTCAAATCATTAGTTTAATATATTTAAGTTAATAAAGCTTCTTTAACGCACTGAAGTTAACATAAAGCCATGGCGGCATAACGGCAGTGCATGTAGAAGAATTCCGTAATCTTATAATTAGGTATAAAGTCGATTTTCTTGTATATACACACTTAGCAATCGATATCAAAATGCTTCAAATCATTAGTTTAACATATTCTCTGTCTTACTGAAGTCTACATAAAGCCGTAACGGCATAACGGCAGTGCATTTAGAAGAATTCCGTTATCTTATATTTAGGTATAAATTTGATTTTCTTGTATGTATACATTTAGCAATCGATTTTGAAATGCTTCAAATCATTAGTTTAACATACTTAAATTAATTAACCTTCTTTAACGTATTGAAGTTGATATAAAGCCATGGCGGCATAACGGCAGTGCATTTAGAAGAAGTCCGTAGTCTTATATTTAAGTATAAAGTCGGTTTTCTTGTATATACACATTTAGCAATCGATAACAAAAAGCTTCAAATCAATAGTTTTACATATTTTAGTTAATTAACCTTCTTTATCTTACTGAAGTTTACATAAAGCCATAACGGTATAACGGCAGTGCATTTGGATGAATTCCGTAATCTTATATTAATGTAAAAAACCGATTTTGTTGTATATTCACATTTAGCAATCGATATCGAAATGCTCCATCTCATAAGTTTAACATATTTAAGTTAATAAACCTTCTTTAATGATCTGAAGTTGGCATATAGCCATGGCGGCATAACGGCAGTGCATGTAGAAGAATTCCGTAATCTCATATTTAGGTATAAAGTCGATTTTCTTGTATATACGCATTTAGCTATCGATATCGAAATGCTTCAAATCATTAGTTTAACATATTAAGATAATAAACGCTTTTTAGCTTACTGAAGTCTACATAAAGCCTTAACAGTATAACGCCAGTGCATTTAGAATAATTCCGTAAAGTTATAATTTTATTTTTAGGTATAAAGTCGATTTTCTTTTATTTACATATTTAGCAATCGATATCGAAATGCTTCAAACCATTAGTTTAACATATTTAAAATAATTAACCTTCTTTAACGTATTGAAGGTGATATAAAGCCATGGCGGCATAACGGCAGTACATGTGGGAGAATTCCGTAATCTTATATTTAGGTATAAAGTCGATTTTCTTGTATATATATATTTCGCAATCGGTATCGAAATGCTTCAGATAACTGGTTTAACATATTTAAGTTAATAAACCTCCTTTAGCGAACTGAAGTTGATATATTTAGGTATAAAGTCGATTTTGTTGTACATACACATTTAGCAATCGATATCGAAATGCTTCAAATCATTAGTTTAGCATATTTAAGTAAATTAACCTTCTTTAACGTACTGAAATTTATATAAAGCCATAACGGCATAACGGCAGTGTATTTCGAAGAATTCCGTAATCTTATATTTAGATATAAAGCTGAATTTGTTGTATATACGCATTTAGCAATCGATATTGAAATTCTTCAAATCATTAGTTTAACATATTTAAAATAATTAACCTTCTTTCACTAGCAGAACCAAAATACCTCAATTTCAACTTCCGGTACTAAACGGCACAACACTCTTTCTATCCCCAACAGCTAAGTATTTGGGGGTGGAGATTGACGCCAAACTGTCCTGGAAAATAAATATAGAAAAAAGAATAAACAAAGCATACATGGCCTACTATACTTGTAAGAAAATCGTCAACAGGAATTGGGGCCTTAAACCAAGTATAATCATGTGGATGTACACGGCGGTCATAAGACCCTTACTCACATATGGAGCACAACATTAGAAAATTAAATGGAATACAAAGAGCAGCATGTGCGGGTGTTACGGGCGCAATTAGGTCATGTCCGACTGATGCGTTCAATGTGATCCTGCATCAACTACCAATGGACATTTTTATTCAAAAAACAGCAGCTATTGCGGCGATAAGAATAAAAGAATTGGGAGGTTGGAATCAGCAGAACTACGGACATAGTGTAATCCTGAATAAGCTCACTATTAATAAATCAGACTACATTCTCCCAAAGCTGGATTTCAATAGACACTTCCAGGTGAGGATACCATCTAGACGAGAATGGAGAAGAGGCTCAGTTGCAGAGGAGGGTACCACCTCAGTCTATACCGACGGGTTTAAAATGGACTGCGGAGTGGGCACGGGGGTATTCTCCGCTGATCTGGGCATATCTCTTTCTATACGTCTACCGAACTCGGCTAGCATCTTCCAAGCAGAAGTACTAGGCATAGAAAAAGCCTGCGAAGTTCTATTAGAAAATCACGGGAATATACATAAAGCAACTATATTTACGGATAGCCAGGCGGCCCTCCTGGCATTGGCTTCACCCATGACAAATTCCAGTATAGTTCACAACTGCAAGAGAGCACTAAGCACAATAAAAGACAAGCTCCAGCTAAACTTGATCTGGGTTCCCGGCCACAGGAACATTTTCGGTAACGAAAAAGCAGATGAGTTGGCAAAGGCAGGAGCTTTCCTCAATGAATCCGAGGCGGAGCTCATACCGAGCCCGCTAGGATCGATCAAAGGAGAGATCAATAAACAATTTCAACAAATTGCAAACAACAGGTGGAAAAACAGTACAAAATGCGTCATAACTAAACAATTATGGCTAACATACGACAGGAAAAGAACCAACGACCTATTAAATAGGTCAAGAAAAAGTATTTACAGAATAACAGCTACCACAACAGGGCACTGGCCATTTGGGGTACATGCGTCCAAAATGGGTATGCCCTACAACGACATCTGCCGAAGCTGCGGAGTAGCAGGGAACAAGGAAACAATCCTCCACTTTCTCTGCGAATGCCCGGCTCTGGCACAGATACGACACAAAACACTCGGAATCCACCAAGCACCAAACCTTGAATGGATTTCCAACAAAAGCATATCGGACATAAGTAGTTTCATCGAAACCTCAAAATGGTTTGAGAGAGAGGGTGGAACGTAACAGCAGATACAGGAGGTTCTACGAATAGTGTATCAAAATGGCACATCAGTGCTAATTGAGCCCGATAGGGCTGCACTCCTACCTACCTACCTTAACATAATGAAGGTGATATAAAGCCATGGAGGCCTAACGACAGTGCATTTAGAAGAATTCCGTAATCATATATTTAGGTATAAATTCGATTTTGTTGTATATACGCATTTAGCAATCGATATCGAAATGCTTCAAATAATTGGTTTAGCATATTTAGCTTAATTAACCTTCTTTATCTTACTGAAGTTTACATAAAGCCATAACGGCATAACGGCAGTATATTTGGGTGAATTCCGTAAGTTTTTTTTAGGTATAAAGTCGATTTTCTTGTACATACACATTTAGCAATCGATATCGAAATGCTTCAAATCATTAGTTTAACATATTTCAGTTAATTAACCTTCTTTACCGTAATGAAGGTTATATAAAGCCATGGCGGCATAACGACAGTGCATGTAGAAGAATTCCGTAATCTTATATTTAGGTATATAGTCGATTTTCTTGTATTTACACATTTAGCAATCGATATCGAAAATCTTCAAATCATTAATTTAACATATTTAAGTTAATTAACCTTCTTTAACGTAATAAAGGTGATATAAAGCCATGGCGACATAACGACAGTGCATTTAGAAAAATTCCGTAATTTTATATTTAGGTATAAGTTCGATTTTGTTGTTTATAGGCATTTAGCAATATCGAAATGCTTCATATAACTGGTTTAGCATATTTAGGTTAATTAACCTTCTTTATCTTACTGAAATTTACATAAAGCCATAACGGCATAACGGCAGTATGTTTGAGAGAATTCCGTAATCTTTTATTTAGGTATAAAATCGATTTTCTTGTACATACACATTTAGCAATCAATATCGAAATGCTTCAAATCATTAGTTTAGCATATTTAAGCAAATTAACCTTCTTTAACGTACTGAAATTTATATAAAGCCATAACGGCATAACGGCAGTGTATTTCGAAGAATTCCGTAATCTTATATTTAGATATAAAGCCGAACTTGTTGTATATACGCATTTAGCAATCGATATCGAAATTCTTCAAATCATTAGTTTAACATATTTAAAATAATTAACCTTCTTTAACGTAATGAAGGTGATATAAAGCCATGGCGGCCTAACGACAGTGCATTTAGAAGAATTCCGTATTCTTATATTTAGGTATAAAGTCGCTTTTGTTGTACATACACATTTAGCAATCGATATTGAAATGCTTCAAATCATTAGTTTAACATATTTAAGTTAGTTAACCTTCTTTAACGTAATGAAGGTGATATAAAGCCATAACGGCATAACGGCAGTGTATTTCGAAGAATTCCGTAATCTTATATTTAGATATAAAGCCGAATTTGTTGTATATACGCATTTAGCAATCGATATCGAAATTCTTCAAATCATTAGTTTAACATGTTTAAAATAATTAACCTTCTTTAACGTAATGAAGTTGATATAAAGCCATGGCGGTATAACGGCAGTGCATTTAGAAGAAGTCCGTAGTCTTATATTTAGGTATAAAGTCGGTTTTCTTGTATATGTACATTTCGCAATCGATATCGAAATGCTCAAATCATTAGTTTAACATATTTGTGTAAACTAACCTTCTTTATCTTACTGAAGTTTACATAAAGAAATAACGGTATAACGGCAGTGCATTTGGATGAATTCCGTAAACTTATATTAAGGTAAAAAGTCGATTTTGTTGTATATACACATTTAGCAATCGATATCGAAATGCTTCAAATCATTAGTTTAGCATATTTGAGTAAACTAACCTTCTTTAACGTACTGAAATTTATATAAAGCCATAACGGCATAACGGCAGTGTATTTCGAAGAATTCCGTAACCTTATATTTAGATATAAAGCCGAATTTGTTGTACATACGCATTTAGCAATCGATATCGAAATTCTTCAAATCATTAGTTTAACATATTTAAAATAATTAACCTTCTTTAACGTAATGAAGGTGATATAAAGCCATGGCGGCCTAACGACAGTGCATTTAGAAGAATTCCGTATTCTTATATTTAGGTATAAAGTCGCTTTTGTTGTACATACACATTTAGCAATCGATATTGAAATGCTTCATCTCATAAGTTTAACATATTTAAGTTAATAAACCTTCTTTAACGATCTGAAGTTGGCATATAGCCATGGCGGCATAACGGCAGTGCATGTAGAAGAATTCCGTAATCTCATATTTAGATATAAAGCCGAATTTGTTGTATATACGCATTTAGCAATCGATCTCGAAATTCTGCACATCACTAGTTTAACATATTTAAAATAATTAACCTTCTTTAACGTATTGAAGGTGATATAAAGCCATGGCGGCATAACGGCAGTACATGTGGAAGAATTCCGTAAAGTTATAATTGTTTTTTAGGTATAAAGTCGATTTTCTTTTATTTACACATTTAGCAATCGATATCGAAATGCTTCAAACCATGAGTTTAACATATTTTAAATAATTAACCTTCTTTAACGTATTGAAGGTGATATAAAGCCATGGCGGCATAACGGCAGTACATGTGGAAGAATTCCGTAATCTTATATTTAGGTATAAAGTCGATTTTCTTGTATATATATATTTCGCAATCGATATCGAAATGCTTCACATAACTGGTTTAACATATTTAAGTTAACAAACCTCCTTTAGCGAACTGAAGTTGACATATTTAGGTATAAAGTCGATTTTGTTGTACATACACATTTAGCAATCGATATCGAAATGCTTCAAATCATTAGTTTAGCATATTTAAGTAAAATAACCTTCTTTAACGTACTGAAATTTATATAAAGCCATAACGGCATTACGGCAGTGTATTTCGAAGAATTCCGTAATCTTATATTTAGATATAAAGCTGAATTTGTTGTATATACGCATTTAGCAATCGATATTGAAATTCTTCAAATCATTAGTTTAACATATTTAAAATAATTAACCTTCTTTAACGTAATGAAGGTGATATAAAGCCATGGAGGCTTAACAACAGTGCATTTAGAAGAATTCCGTAATCTTATATTTAGGTATAAATTCGATTTTGTTGTATACACGTATTTAGCAATCGATATCGAAATGCTTCAAATCATTAGTTTAACATATTTCAGTTAATTAACCTTCTTTACCGTAATGAAGGCTATATAAAGCCATGGCGGCATAACGACAGTGCATGTAGAAGAATTCCGTAATCCTATATTTAGGTATATAGTCGATTTTCTTGTATTTACACATTTAGCAATCGATATCGAAAATCTTCAAATCATTAATTTAACATATTTAAGTTAATTAACCTTGTTTAACGTAATGAAGGTGATATAAAGCCATGGCGACATAACGACAGTGCATTTAGAAAAATTAGGTAATCTTATATTTAGGTATAAGTTCGATTTTGTTTTATATAGGCATTTAGCAATATCGAAATGCTTCATATAACTGGTTTAGCATATTTAGGTTAATTAACCTTCTTTATCTTACCCAAGTTTACATAAAGCCATAACGGCATAACGGCAGTATGTTTGAGAGAATTCCGTTATCTTATATTTAGGTATAAAATCGATTTTCTTGTACATCCACATTTAGCAATCAATTTCGAAATGCTTCAAATCATTAGTTTAGCATATTTGAGTAAACTAACCTTCTTTAACGTACTGAAATTTATATAAAGCCATAACGGCATAACGGCAGTGTATTTCGAAGAATTCCGTAACCTTATACTTAGATATAAAGCCGAATTTGTTGTACATACGCATTTAGCAATCGATATCGAAATTCTTCAAATCAATAGTTTAACATATTTAAAATAATTAACCTTCTTTAACGTAATGAAGTTGATATAAAGCCATGGTGGCCTAACGACAGTGAATTTAGGTATAAATTAGGTATAAATTCGATTTTCTTGTATATACGCATATAGCAATCGATATCGACATGCTTCAAATCATTAGTTTAACATATTTAAGTTAATAAACCTTCTTTAACGCACTGAAGACTTCATAAAGCCTTAACGAAATAACTGCAGTGCATTTAGAGGAATTCCGTAATCTTATATTTAGGTATAATGTCGATTTTCTTGTATATGCGCATATAGCAATCGAAAACGAAATGCTTCAAGTCATTAGTTTAACATATTTAAGTTAATTAACCTTCTTTTTCTTACTGAAGTTTACATAAAGCCATGGCGGCATAACGGCAGTGCATGTAGAAGAATTCCGTAATCTTATATTCAAGTACAAAGTCGATTACACATTTAGCAATCGATATCAAGATGCTTCAAATCATTAGTTTACTATATTTAAGTTAATTAAACATCTTTATTTTACTGAAGTCTACAAAAGCCTTAACGGCATAACGGCAGTGCCTTTAGAAGAATTACGTAATCTTATATTTAGGTATAAAGTCGATTTTCGTGCATATACTCATTTAGCAATCGATATCGAAATGCTTCAAATCATTAGTTTAATATATTAAAGTTAATAAAGCTTCTTTAACGCACTGAAGTTAACATAAAGCCATGGCGGCATAACGGTAGTGCATGTAGAAGAATTCCGTAATCTTATATTTAGGTATAAAGTCGATTTTCTTGTATATACACATTTAGCAATCGATATCGAAATGCTTCAAATCATTAGTTTAATATAGTTAAGTTAATAAACCTTCTGTAACGCACTGAAGTCTTCATAAAGCCTTAACGAAATAACTGCAGTGCATTTAGAAGAATTCCGTAATCTTATATTTAGGTATAAAGTCGATTTTGATGTATATACTCATTTAGCAATCGATGTCGAAATGCTTCAAATCATTAGTTTAACATATTTAAGTTAATAAAGCTTCTTTAGCGCAGTGAAGTCTTCATAAAGCCTTAACGAAATAACTGCAGTGCATTTAGAAGAATTCCGTAATCTTATATTTAGGTATAAAATCGATTTTGATGTATATACTCATTTAGCAATCGATATCGAAATGCTTCGAATCATTAGTTTAATATATTTAAGTTAATAAAGCTTCTTTAACGCACTGAAGTTAACATAAAGCCATGGCGGCATAACGGCAGTGCATTTAGAAGAATTACGTAATCTTATATTTAGGTATCAAGTCGATTTTCGTGTATATAATCATTTAGCAATCGATATCGAAGTGCTTCAAATCATTAGTTTAATATATTAAAGTTAATAAAGCTTCTTCAACGCACTGAAGTTAACATAAAGCCATGGCGGCATAACGGCAGTGCATGTAGAAGAATTCCGTAATCTCATATTTAGGTATAATGTCGATTTTCTTGTATATACGCATATAGCAATCGATAACGAAATGCTTCAAATCATTAGTTTAGCATATTTAAGCAAATAAACCTTCTTTAACGTACTGAAATTTATATAAAGCCATGGCGGCATAACGGCAGTGCATGTAGAAGAATTCCGTAATCTTATATTTAAGGGATAAAGGGCGATTTTATTGTATATACACATTAAGCAATCGATATCGAAATGCTTCAAATCATTAGTTTAAAATATTTTAAAATAAAAAAACCTTTTTAACGTTTCTGAAATCTTTCATAAAGCCATTTAAAGGCATAACGCCAGTGCATTTAGAAGAATTCCGTAAAGTTATAATTTAGATATAAAGTCGATTTTCGTTATATACACATTTAGCAATCGATATCGAAATGCTTCAAACCATTACTTTAACATATTTAAAATAAACCTTTTTTTAACGCACTTTAAGGTGATATAAAGCCATGGCGGCATAACGGCAGTACATGTAGGGAAAAATTCCGTAATCTTATATTTAGGTATAAAGGGCGATTTTCTTGTATATACACATTAAGCAATCGATATCGAAATGCTTCAAATAACTGGTTTAACATATTTTAAAAAAATAAACCTCCTTTAGCTTACTGAAGTTACATAAACTTAAGGTATAAAGTCGAGTTTTTCCCCTTTAGAATCGATTCCCAAAGTTAAATTTTTTTTTAAAGTATTAAGTTAATTAACCTTTTTAAATTAATGATTAAAGCCCGGCGATAACGAAATGCTTAAACCAATTTAAACATATTTAAAATCGATTTACTTTATTTAACATTTGAATGATATAACGAAAATCGGCAAAATCATTAGGTTTAACATATTTAAGGGTTTAAAACCTTTTTTTTAACGTAATTTTAATGATATAAAGGGGCAGGATAACGGAAAATATTTAAAATTCCCCTTTAAATCTTCATATTTAGGTATAAAGTCGATTTTGTTGTACATACACATTTAGCAATCGATATCAAAATGCTTAAAATCATTAGTTTAACATATTTAAGGGTTTAAATTTAAACCCTTTTTTAACGTAATTTAAGGTTTATATAAAGCCATGGCGGCATAACGACAATACATGTTTGGGAAAAATTCCGAAATCTTATATTTAGGTATAAAGTTTCCCTTTTCTTATTTTATTTCACATTTAGCAAGCGATATCGAAAAACTTCAAATAATTAGTTTAACATATTTAAGTTAATTAACCTTCTTTAACGAATGAAAGGTTTATATAAAGCCAGGCGGCATAACGCAGTGCATTTAGAAGAATTCCCTAATCTATATTTAGGTATAAAGTTTTTATTTTCTTGTATATACACATTTAGCAAGCGATATCAAAATGCTTAAAATCATTAGTTTAACATATTTAAGGGTTTAAATTTAAACCCTTTTTTAACGTATTGAAGTTGATATAAAGCCATGGCGGCATAACGACAGTACATTTGGAAGAATTCCGTAATATTATGTTTAGGTATAAATTCCATTTTCTTGTTTTATACACATTTAGCAAGCGATATCGAAATGCTTCAAAATTAGTTTAACATATTTAAGTTAATAAACCTTTTTTAACGAACTGAGGTTAACATAAAGCCTTAACGGCATAACTGCAGTGCATTTAGAAGAATTCCGTTATCGTATATTTAGGTATAAATTTGATTTTCTTGTATGTACACATTTAGCAAGCGATATCGAAATGCTTCAAATCATTAGTTTAACATATTTAAGTTAATTAACCTTCTTTAACGTATTGAAGTTGATGTAAAGCCATGGCGGCATAACGACAGTACATTTGGAGGAATTCCGTGATATTATGTTTAGGTATAAATTCGATTTTCTTGTATATACGCATTTAGCAATCGATATCGAAATGCTTCAAAGCATTAGTTTAGCATACTAAGTTAATAAACATTTTTTAGATTACTGAAGTCTACATAAAGCCTTAACGGTATAACGGCAGTGCATTTAGAAGAATTCCGTAATGTTATAATTTTATATTTAGGTATAAAGTCGATTTTCTTGTATTTACACATTTAGCAGTCGATATCGAAATGCTTCAAACCATAAGTTTAATATATTTAAGTTAATGAACCTTCCTTAACGTATTGAAGTTGATATAAAGCCTTGGCGGCATAACGGCAGTGCATTTAGAAGAAGCCCGTAGTCTTATATTTAGGTATAAAGTCGGCTTTCTTGTATATACACATTTAGCAATCGATAACGAAATGCTTCAAATCATTAGTTTTACATATTTAAGTTAATTAACCTTCTTTATATTACTGAAGTTTACATAAAGCCATAACGGTATAACGGCAGTGCATTTGGATGAATTCCGTAATCTTATATTAAGGTAAAAAGTCGATTTTGTTGTATATACGCATTTAGCAATCGATATCGAAATGCTTCCTCTCATAAGTTTAACATATTTAAGTTAATAAACCGTCTTTAACGATCTGAAGTGGGCATATAGCCATGGCGGCATAACGGCAGTGCATGTAGAAGAATTCCGTAATCTCATATTTAGGTATAAAGTCGATTTTCTTGTATATACGCATTTAGCTATCGATATCGAAATGCTTCAAATCATTAGTTTAACATATTAAAATAATAAACGCTTTTTAGCTTACTGAAGTCTACATAAAGCCTTAACGGTATAACGCCAGTGCATTTAGAATAATTCCGTAAAGTTATAATTTTATTTTTAGGTATAAAGTCGATTTTCTTTTATTTACACATTTAGCAATCGATATCGAAATGCTTCAAACCATTAGTTTAACATATTTAAAGTAATTAACCTTCTTTAACGTATTGAAGGTGATATAAAGCCATGGCGGCATAACGTTAGTACATTTGGAAGAATTCCGTAGTCTTATATTTAGGTATAAAATCGATTTTCTTGTACATACACATTTAGCAATCGATATCGAAATGCTTCAAATCATTAGTTTAGCATATTTAAGTAAATTAAACTTCTTTAACGTACTGAAATTTATATTTATTTAGCAATCGATTTTGAAATGCTTCCAATTATTAGTTTAACATATTTAAGTTAATTAACCCTCTATATCTTACTGAAGTCTACATAAAGCCTTAACGGCATAACGACAGTGCAATAAGAAGAATTCCGTTATCTTATATTTAGGTATAAAGTCGATTTTCTTGTATATATACATACAGCAATCGATATCGAAATGCTTCAAATCATTAGTTTAACATATTTAAGTTAATTAACCTTCTTTAACGTATTGAAGTTAATATAAAGCCATGGCGGCATAACGGCAGTGCATTTAGAAGAATTCCGTTATTTTATATTTAGATATAAAGTCGATTTTCTTGTATATACATATTTAGCAATCGATATCGGAATGCTTCAAATCATTAGTTTAACATATTTAAGTTAATAAACCTTCGTTAACGCACTGACGTCTTCATAAAGCCTTAACGGTATAACTGCAGTGCATTTAGAAGAATTTCGTATTCTTATATTTAGATATAAAGTCGATTTTCTTGTATATACATATTTAGCAATCGATATCGAAAAGCTTCAAATCATCAGTTTAACATATTTAAGTTAATAAACCTTCTTTAACCCACTGACGTCTTCATAAAGCCTTATGGGTATAACTGCAGTGCATTTAGAAGAATTCCGTATTTTTATATTTAGGTATAAAGTGGATTTTCTTGTATTTACATATTTAGCAATCGATATCGAAATGCTTCAAATCATTAGTTTAACATATTCAAGTTATCTAACCCTCCCTATGTTACTAAAGTCTACATAAAGCCTTAACGGCATAACGGCAATGCATTTAGAAGAATTCCGTTATCTTATATTTAAGTATAAATTTGATTTTCTTGTATGTACACATTTAGCAAGCGATATCGAAATGCTTCAAATCATTAGTTTAACATATTTAAGTTAATTAACCTTCTTTAACGTATTGAATTTGATATAAAGCCATGGCGGCATAACGGCAGTGCTTTTAGAAGAAGTCCGTAGTCTTATATTTAGGTATAAAGCCGGTTTTCTTGCATATACACATTTAGCAATCGATAACGAAATGCTTCAAATCATTAGTTTTACATATTTAAGGTTATTAACCTTCTTTATCTTACTGAAGTTTACATAAAGCCATAACGGTATAACGGCAGTGCATTTGGATGAATTCCGTAATCTTATATTAAGGTAAGAAGTCGATTTTGTTGTATATACGCATTTAGCAATCGATATCGAAATGCTTCATCTCATAAGTTTAACATATTCAAGTTAATAAACCGTCTTTAACGATCTGAAGTTGGCATATAGCCATGGCGGCATAACGGCAGTGCATTTAGAAGAGTTCCGTAAGCTTATATTTAGGTATAAAGTCGATTTTCTTGTATATACACATTTAGCAATCGACATCGAAATGCTTCAAACCATTAGTTTAACATATTTAAAATAATTAACCTTCTTTAACTTATTGAAGGTGATATAAAGCCATGGCGGCATAACGGCAGTACATGTGGAAGAATTCCGTAATCTTATATTTAGGTATAAAGTCGATTTTCTTGTATATATATATTTCGCCATCGACATCGAAATGCTTCAGATAACTGGTTTAACATATTTAAGTTAATAAACCTCCTTTAGCGAACTGAAGTTGACATATTTAGGTATAAAGTCGATTTTGTTGTACATACACATTTAGCTATCGATATCGAAATGCTTCAAATCATTAGTTTAACATATTTAAGTTAATTAACCTTCTTTAACGTAATGAAGGTGATATAAAGCCAGGGCGGCATAACGACAGTGCATTTAGAAGAATTCCCTAATCTTATATTTAGGTATAAAGTTGATTTTGTTGTATATACGCATTTAGCATTCGATATCGAAATGCTTAAAATCATTAGTTCAACATATTTAAGTTAATTAACCTTCTTTAACATATTGAAGTTGATATAAAGCCATGGCGGCATAACGACAGTACATTTGGAAGAATTCCGTAATCTTGTTTGGGTATAAATTCGATTTTCTTTTATATACACATTTAGCAAGCGATATCGAAATGCTTCAAATCATTAGTTTAACATATTTAAGTTAATTAAGCTTCTTTAACGTATTGAAGTTGATATAAAGCCATGGCGGCATAACGTTAGTACATTTGGAAGAATTCCGTAGTCTTATATTTAGGTATAAAGTCGATTTTCTTGTATATAAAAATTCAGCAATCGGTATCGAAATGCTTCAAATCATTAGTTTAACATATTTAAGTTAATTAATCCTCTTTATCTTACTGAAGTCTACAAAAGCCATAACGGCATAACGGCAGTATATATTTGGGTGAATTATGTAATATTTACTTAGGCATAAAATCGATTTTCTTGTACATACACATTTAGCAATCGATATCGAAATGCTTCAAATCATTAGTTTAGCATATTTAAGTAAATTAAACTTCTTTAACGTTCTGAAATTTATATTTATTTAGCAATCGATTTTGAAATGCTTCCAATTATTAGTTAAACATATTTACGTTAATTAACCCTCTCTCTTACTGAAGTCTACATAAAGCCTTAACGGCATAACGACAGTGCATTTAGAAGAATTCCGTTATCTTAAATGCTTCAAATCATTAGTTTAACATATTTAAGTTAATTAACCTTCTTTAACGTGTTGAAGTTAATATAAAGCCATGGCGGCATAACGGCAGTGCATTTAGAAGATTTCCGTAATTTTATATTTAGGTATAAAGCCGATTTTCTTGTATATACACTTTTAGCAATCGATAACGAAATGCTTCAAGTCATTAGTTTAACATATTTAAGTTAATTAACCTTCTTAATCTTACTGAAGTTTACATAAAGCCATAACGGTATAACGGCAGTGCACTTGGAAGAATTCCGTAATCTTATATTTAGGTATAAAGTCGATTTTCTTTTATATACGCATTTAGCAATCGATATCGAAATGCTTCAATTCATTAGTTTAACATATTTAAGTTAATGAACCTTCCTTAACGTATTGAACTTGATATAAAGCCATAACGACAGTACATTTGGAAAAATTCCGTAATCTTATGTTTAAGTATAAATTCGATTTTCTTGTATATACGCATTTAGCAATCGATATCGAAATGCTTCAAATCATTAGTTTAACATACTAAGTTAATAAACATTTTTTAGATTACTGAAGTCTACATAAAGCCTTAACGGTATAACGGCAGTGAATTTAGAAGAATTCCGTAATGTTATAATTTTATATTTAGGTATAAAGTCGATTTTCTTGTATTTACACATTCAGCAGTCGATATCGAAATGCTTCAAACCATAAGTTTAACATATTTAAGTTAACTAACCTTATTTAACGTATTGAAGTTGATACAAAGCCATGGCGGCTTAACGACAGTACATTGGGAAGAATTCCCTAATCTTATATTTAGGTATAAAGTCGATTTTCTTGTATATACACATTTAGCAATCGATATCGAAATGCCTCAAATCATTAGTTTAACATATTTAAGTTAATAAACCTTCTTTAACGCACTGATGTCTACATAAAGCCTTAACGGTATAACTGCACTGCATTTAGAAGAACTTTGTTATCTTATGTTTAGGTATAAATTCGACTTTCTTGTATATACTCATTTAGCAAGCGATATTGAAATGCTTCAAATCATTAGTTTAACATATTTAAGTTAATGAACCTTCTTTAGCGTATTGAACTTGATATAAAGCCATAACGACAGTACATTTGGAAAAATTCCGTAATCTTATATTTAGGTATAAAGTCGATTTTCTTGTATATACACATTTAGCAAGCGATATCGAGATGCTTCAAATCATTAGTTTAACATATTTAAGTTAATTAACCTTCTTTATCTTACTGAAGTTTACATAAAGCCATAACGGCAGTGCATTTGGAAGAATTCCGTTATCTTATATTTAGGTAGAAAGTAAATATATACACATTTAGCAATCGATATCGATATGCTTCAAATCATTAGTTTAACATATTTAAGTTAACTATCCTTCTTTTTCTTACTGAAGTTTACATAAAGCCATAACGGTATAATGACAGTGCATTTGGAAGAATTCCGTAATCTTATATCTAGGAATAAAGTCGATTTTGTTGTATATACACATTTAGCAATAGATATCGAGATGGTTCAATCATTAATTTAACATATTTAAGTTAATAAACCTTCTTTAACGATGTGAAGTTTGCATATAGCCATGACGGCATGACGGCAGTGCATGTAGAAGAATTCCGTAATCTTATATTTAGGTATAAAGTCGATTTTCTGGTATATACACATTTAGCTATTGATATCGAAATGCTTCAAATCATTAGTTTAACATAATAAGTTAATAAATATTTTTTAGCTTACTGAAGTCTACATAAAGCCTTAACGGTATAACGGCAGTGCATTTAGAAGAATTCCGTAATGTTATAATTTTATATTTAGGTATATAATCGATTTTCTTGTACTTACACATTTAGCAATCGATATCGAAAATCTTTAAATTATTAGTTTAACATATTTAAGTTAATTAACCTTCTTTAACGTACTGAAATTTATATAAAGCCATAACGGCATAACGGCAGTGTATTTCGAAGAATTCCGTAATCTTATATTTAGATATAAAGCCGAATTTGTTGTATATGCGCATTTAGCAATCGATATCGAAATTCTTCAAATCATTAGTTTAACATATTTAAAAAAATTAACCTTCTTTAACGTAATGAAGGTGATATAAAGACATAGCGGCCTAACGACAGTGCATTTAGAAGAATTCCGTAATCTTATATTTAGGTCAAAAATTCGGTTTTGTTGTATATACGCATTTAGCAATCGATATCGAAATGCTTCAAATAACTGGCTTAGCATATTTAGGTTAATTAACCTTCTTTATCTTACTGAAGTTTACATAAAGCCATAACGGTATAACGGCAGTGCATTTGGATGAATTCCGTAATCTTATATTAAGGTAAAAAGTCGATTTTGTTGTATATACGCATTTAGCAATCGATATCGAAATGCTTCAAATAACTGGTTTAGCATATTTAGGTTAATTAACCTTCTTTATCTTACTGAAGTTTACATAAAGCCATAACGGTATAACGGCAGTGCATTTGGATGAATTCCGTAATCTTATATTTAGGTATAAATTTGATTTTCTTGTATGTACACATTTAGCAAGCGATATCGAAATGCTTCAAATCATTAGTTTAACATATTTAAGTTAATTAACCTTCTTTAACGTATTGAAGTTGATATAAAGCCATGGCGGCATAACGGCAGTGCATTTAGAAGAAGTCCGTAGTCTTATATTTAGGTATAAAGTCGGCTTTCTTGTATATACACATTTAGCAATCGATAACGAAATGCTTCAAATTATTAGTTTTACATATTTAAGTTAATTAACCTTCTTTATATTACTGAAGTTTACATAAAGCCATAACGGTATAACGGCAGTGCATTTGGATGAATTCCGTAATCTTAAATTAAGGTAAAAAGTCGATTTTGTTGTATATACGCATTTAGCAATCGATATCGAAATGCTTCATCTCATAAGTTTAACAAATTTAAGTTAATAAACCTTCTTTAACGATCTGAAGTTGGCATATAGCCATGGCGGCATGACGGCAGTGCATGTAGAAGAATTCTCTTATCTTATATTTAGGTATAAAGTCGATTTTCTTGTATATATACATATAGCAATCGATATCGTAATGCTTCAAATCATAAGTTTAACATATTTAAGTTAATTAACCTTCTTTATCGTATTGAAGTTAATATAAAGCCATGGCGGCATAACGGCAGTGCATTTAGAAGAATTCCGTTATCTTATATTTAGGTATAAAGTCGATTTTCTTGTATATACGCATTTAGCTATCGATATCGAAATGTTTCAAATCATTAGTTTAACATATTAAGATAATAAACGCTTTTTAGCTTACTGATGTCTACATAAAGCCTTAACGGTATAACGCCAGTGCATTTAGAATAATTAAGTAAAGTTATAATTTTATTTTTAGGTATAAAGTCGATTTTCTTTTATTTACACATTTAGCAATCGATATCGAAATGCTTCAAACCATTAGTTTAATATATTTAAGTTAAATAACCTTCTTTAACGTATTGAAGTTGATGTAAAGCCATGGCGGCATAACGTTAGTACATTTGGAAGAATTCCGTAGTCTTATATTTAGGTATAAAATCGATTTTCTTGTACATACACATTTAGCAATCGATATCGAAATGCTTCAAATCATTAGTTTAATATATTAAAGTCAATAAAGCTTCTTTAACGTACTGAAATTTATATTTATTTAGCAATCGATTTTGAAATGCTTCCAATTATTAGTTTAACATATTTAAGTTAATTAACCCTCTATATCTTACTGAAGTCTACATAAAGCCTTAACGGCATAACGACAGTGCATTTATATGAATTCCGTTATCTTATATTTAGGTATAAAGTCGATTTTCTTGTATATATGCATATAGCAATCGATATCGAAATGCTTCAAATCATTAGTTTAACATATTTAAGTTAATTAACCTTCTTTAACGTATTGAAGTTAATATAAAGCCATGGCGGCATAACGGCAGTGCATTTAGAAGAATTCCGTAATTTTATATGTAGGTATAAAGTCGATTTTCTTGTATTTACATATTTAGCAATCGATAACAAAATGCTTCAAGTCATTAGTTTAACATATTAAAGTAATAAACCTTCTTTAACGCACTGACGTCTTCATAAAGTCTTAACGGTATAACTGCAGTGCATTTAGAAGAATTCCGTAATCTTATATTTAGATATAAAGTCGATTTTCTTGTATTTACATATTTAGCAATCGATAACAAAATGCTTCAAGTAATTAGTTTAACATATTAAGTTAATAAACCTTCTTTAACGCACTGACGTCTTCATAAAGCCTTAACGGTATAACTGCAGTGCATTTAGAAGAATTCCGTAATCTTATATTTAGATATAAAGTCGATTTTCTTGTATTTACATATTTAGCAATCGATAACAAAATGCTTCAAAGCATTAGTTTTACATATTTAAGGTTATTAACCTTCTTTATCTTACTGAAGTTTACATAAAGCCATAACGGTATAACGGAAGTGCATTTACAAGAATTCCGTAATCTTATATTAAGGTAAAAAGTCGATTTTGTTGTATATACGCATTTAGCAATCGATATCGAAATGCTTCATCTCATAAGTTTAACATATTTAAGTTAATAAACCGTCTTTAACGATCTGAAGTTGGCATATAGCCATGGCGGCATAACGGCAGTGCATGTAGAAGAATTCCGTAATCTCATATTTAAGTATAAAGTCGATTTTCTTGTATATACGCATTTAGCTATCGATATCGAAATGCTTCAAATCATTAGTTCAACATATTAAGATTATAAAAGCTTTTTAGCTTACTGAAGTCTACATAAAGCCTTAACGGTATAACGCCAGTGCATTTAGAATAATTCCGTAAAGTTATAATTTTATATTTAGGTATAAAGTCGATTTTGTTTTATTTACACATTTAGCAATCGATATCGAAATGCTTCAAACCATTAGTTTAACATATTTAAAATAATTAACCTTCTTTAACGTATTGAAGGTGATATAAAGCCATGGCGGCATAACGGCAGTACATGTGGAAGAATTCCGTAATCTTATATTTAGGTATAAAGTCGATTTTCTTGTATATATATATTTCGCAATCGATATCGAAATGCTTCAGATAACTGGTTTAACATATTTAAGTTAATAAACCTCCTTTAGCGAACTGAAGTTGACATATTTAGGTATAAAGTCGATTTTGTTGTACATACACATTTAGCAATCGATATCGAAATGCTTCAAATCATTAGTTTAACATATTTAAGTTAATTAACCTTCTTTAACGTAATGAAGGTGATATAAAGCCAGGGCGGCATAATGACAGTGCATTTAGAAGAATTCCGTAGTCTTATATTTAGGTATAAAGTTGATTTTGTTGTATATACGCATTTAGCATTCGATATCGAAATGCTTAAAATCATAAGTTCAACATATTTAAGTTAATTAACCTTCTTTAACGTATTGAAGTTGATATAAAGCCATGGCGGCATAACGACAGTACATTTGGAAGAATTCCGTAATCTTGTTTGGGTATAAATTCGATTTTCTTTTATATACACATTTAGCAAGCGATATCGAAATGCTTCAAATCATTAGTTTAACATATTTAAGTTAATTAAGCTTCTTTAACGTATTGAAGTTGATATAAAGCCATGGCGGCATAACGTTAGTACATTTGGAAGAATTCCGTAGTCTTATATTTAGGTATAAAGTCGATTTTCTTGTATATAAAAATTCAGCAATCGATATCGAAATGCTTCAAATCATTAGTTTAACATATTTAAGTTAATTAATCCTCTTTATCTTACTGAAGTCTACAAAAGCCATAACGGCATAACGGCAGTATATATTTGGGTGAATTATGTAATATTTACTTAGGTATAAAATCGATTTTCTTGTACATACACATTTAGCAATCGATATCGAAATGCTTCAAATCATTAGTTTAGCATATTTAAGTAAATAAAACTTCTTTATCGTACTGAAATTTATATTTATTTAGCAATCGATTTTGAATTGCTTCCTGGCTAAATGAGCCTTAGTCGCCTGCCCCACACCACATCTACACCCATCACTAACACGCACACTCACCACACTCACCTCGACATCACCACACTCCACATCAACACCACCCACACGCGCGAGCGCAGGATCCACACACTAAAACACACACCACATCACTTCACTAAAAGAGGGTCCGCTTCCCACAGTTCAGTTCCGATTCCACCGCCGTTGAGTCAACTACGTTTTCTCGCCACCGCTACGCAGCGTCCCATCGCCCGAGTTTTAAGTTTCCTCGCGAATTGAAATTACATAGCAAAGTACAAGCGGTAAGCAAAGCGGGCAGTGACCCCAGCATATGGTCCTTCGAGCCGCAAAGAACGGCACTATTGAAAAAAAAAAAAACTTACAAAAATTCGTGCACAAAGGTGACATATACATACATACACATATACAAAAATCTAGTGCAATTTACATATATAAAAAAAAAAAAATATATATTGCAAGTGAAATCGAAGTGTGACAACTACATACATACTTACATACAAAAAAAAAAAAAAAAAACAGTTGAAACGGAAAGCACAAAACGGCTCCCTAGTGTCACATCAAAATCCAAAAAAAAAAAAACTAATAATAATTTTTATCAAAATCAAATATAAATATATAAGAGTGAGACATATAAATATATAAATATACACATGAACAAAAATACAATACTGTGCCGAACAACTAAAAACAAAAAAAAAAAAACAAAAAAACCGGGCGCGAAAATTAATTTAACTTTAAAACGGGCGCGAAGCTTTTACAAAAAAACCAAAAAAAACAAAAACAGTGACATTAAACAGTGCAATAAATTTCAAAAAAAAAAAAAAACGAAAATATATAGAAATAATAAAATTAATAATTGGTGAAGTAAAATATATTAAAAATATACAAGACATCTACATAAGTACGAGCAAAACAACAATAAGAAGAGCACCAGGAAAGGGATACCGTGGTCCACCCTAATAAAATCACATTAGCAGCAGCAGGAAACAACTGGCACACAGCGAAAAAAGGGAAAAAACCCCCCCCCCCCCCCCCATTTAACCGAATACTAAAGCCCTCAAATACCCTTGAAGCGGCACAAAGTGAGTGTATCGGCTCCTTTTATTCGTATAACATTTCTATTTATTAGCATATATGTATGTTGAAAGTTACAGTTCATTTTTCTAACAACTGTATACTTTAATAAAACGGTTGCTACCAAACTGTTTGAACTTACGGTTGATTTCCGGGAAACCGAAAACAGTTTGGTACACTACATATGTACATACAATATATGTATGAACAGTATATAGTATAATATATAATTATATATATACTGGCATACATATCTAAAGAAAAAGGTCCTATACGCTTACCCTTGTGTATCCAAACACACAAATTAAAAAAAAAAAAAAAAAAATTTCAAGTATACACTTGACCCCATTTTCCGGCAATACCCCTTATACTCCAAAAGTATAAGCAGAATTGCGCAACACTTACTAAGCTTGGACAAATTCGATCAGTAAAAGGAAAAATAAAAATAATAAAATACAACATACATATATGCAACTACTTATATTCATATTTTATATTTAATTATACATATATCGACATATAAGTACCAACCAATGTTGTAAAATAACATACATACTTATGTATGTATAAATATTATAATAAAACAATTTCTACAAATTGCACTTATTCCAATGTGTACTTAGAGTGCATACCTGCATCTCACTAATTTTCTTCCCCCGCATCATTCGTACTGTAAAATCTTACATACAGACATACGGCATACAATTTGCCTTTGACTGTATTTCCTACTTTTAAACTAAAACTATTTTCAACTTCCGGGAATTAATTTGAAAATTTAATAAAGTTAAACAGAGCGCTAATTGCAATTACAAATATTTCAATTTAACCTCAAGAAAATATACGGTCAAATCAAAAATAACAAAAAAATAATAATAATAAAAGACAAAACCATCACGTACTTTACATACGTTTCGATATTTCTAATTGTTTTCACATACATACATATATCCAAAGGCCAAATCGGCATATTTCAAGCAATACCTCTTGTTCTTGCTAAAGCACAAGCAAGCAGGATTGCAAACGGAAAAAATCTTTATATACAAAGGTCATTAACCCTTTTCTCGTTCTTTATTATCGCTCGTATACGCAAGTATAAACTAACGAGTGCAAATCAATAAATAAAGTAGAAAGAAAGAAAGAACAGACTAATAGCAACTATTAGGAGGACGAATAAATAAATAAAACAAAAAGAAAGCAAAACAAATTAATAGCAACTATTAGGAATAAGGAAAACGAAACACTCGTTCGTTGGTTCCTACCTTGCGGACACAACAATAATACAATATTATAATAAGAAAAACGAAACACTCGTTCGTTGGTTCTTACCTTGCGTATACAACAAAAATATAAGATCATAATAAAGAAAACAAAATACGCGTTCGTTATTAGAAGTGGTGTATACAACAAACATACAAACCGCGTATCTTAAAGATTCAAACGTGTCTATTGCTACCATAATACACTGAGAGAAGTTTTTTCTGTCTCATATTTTCAATTTTTACCTATTATCTAAATGAACGGAGATTCTAAGGAATCTAAATCAATTCAATATCTAAAAGTACAAAAAATGATTTCTGAAGAAAAGAGCCCATGTACACCCGCTGAAGCTACACGCTCAAAGCAAGGTGCTACAAAGCAAAAAAAAATTAAAGACATTACATATACTAAGTTTATTGCTGAGAGTGACAGTTTAATTCGATACTGCACTCGATTTTCATCTTCACCGATTCAGGACAATTCTGAATCGGTACTAGAAATCAAAAAAGAAAATCTAGGCAATTTCTGGACACGCCTCCAAGCTGCGTATGACGCAATTCTAGAATCTGACGAATCAGATCTTCCGGAAAATTTTAAATCCTCGGCTTGCTCCAAATACGAAAACTGCTTAGACCAGTACGAGGAAACGAGAGCTATGATCTCCGACCAATTGAGATTAATAAAAGCAATTGCACCTACTCCACAACCGAGAGTAGAGCTGCCTCCAATTCAAAGCCAAGAGGCGAGTTCCGGCATTCACCTTAAAGTGCCAGCTTGCGATACAGAAATATTTCATGGAGGTTATGAACAATGGCCGTCCTTCCGGGACATGTTTACGGCCGTCTACATAAACCATCCTAAATTATCTCAAGCGCAAAAATTGTATCACCTCCGATACAAAACAAAAGGTCAAGCAGGCGCAATAGTAAAACAGTTCGCTCTTAATGACGAAAATTTCAATTATGCTTGGGAAGCTTTAAAAGCTCGCTACGAGAACGAAAGAATATTAGTCGACAAACAAGTCACAATATTAATGAATTTACCAAAAATTCAGAAAGAAACAAGTGAAGAATTTATAAAACTTCAATCCACTGTTTCAAATTGCTTGTCGGTTCTAGCGACACAGAATATTCCCACAGACAACTGGGACCCCATACTGGTAAATATATGCTCCGCGGCATTACCGGAAAAATCTTTGCTTCTATGGGAGCAATCGCTCTCATCACGAAGAAAATGCCCAACGTGGCACCAAATAAAAGATTTCTTAACTACCCAATATGAAATCGCGGAAAGGGTAGATAAAAAAACGGTCAGAACTAAAAACGTTCAACACGACCTAAATCGAAGTTTCGTTAGACCCCAAGCTAGTAACAACCACAATTTAAACAGAAGCTTCTTTAAAAATCAATCGTTCACATCCGAACAATATAAACAAACGTCCTGCGAACTGTGTAAAGGAGGGCACAAGCTGAAAGCTTGCGAAAAGTTTAAAAAACTTAATATCAATGAAAGGAACAACTTTGTCAGAGCAAAAAGACTCTGTACAAACTGCTTGTCCCACTCACATAATCTCAATAATTGCGAAAGCAAATTCAATTGCGTATATTGCCACAAGAGGCATAATTCAATGTTGCATTTCAATAACTTTCCTAGCACACCCCAAAGTAGCGCTTTCTCCAAAAGAGCCACGGGTTTAGTTGCAACCGCAACTCCCGAAACACAAAATCCCGAAATTTTCCAAGAGACACCATGTTGCTCAAAGGCTTTAAAAACACAAACACTTCATAGCGAGAATCAAAGTAGGGTACTACTACCCACAGCAGTTATCTCCATCGAACACCGAGGAGAACTTTTCAAATTGAGAGCCCTAATAGACCAAGGATCACAACGATCATTCATAGCGTCTAGGGCACAAAATAGGCTAAAACTGCCAACAAAACATGCCAATTATGAAATTACGGGAATGGGTGGAAGAGTAGTACAAAACTCAAATAAAATCTGCCCCATTACCCTAATTTCCCTCCAAGCGGATAAGCGCATTCAAGCAGAAGCTATAGTCTTACCGCAACTTACAAACATGCTTCCAAGCTATCATATTAATAGCAAGGATTGGCAAAAGATTACACACCTAAAGCTGGCAGATCCTAACTGCAACACCCCCGCTCAAATAGATCTTCTATTAGGCAGCGACCTTATACCTCAAATCATTCTAGAAGGGGTTGAGAAAATTTCAAACACCCTTTTAGCTCAAAATACTGTATTCGGTTGGATACTAAGTGGACTAGTAACAGAATCAGTTACCACCATGACAACTCAAGTGGAAGAGATATCCAATGAATTCCTTAATTCACAATTAAGGAAATTTTGGGAATTAGAAGAACTCCCCCCCCTTACCATTACAATGCCAGAAGATCAGTATTGTGAAGACTTTTACAAAGCCACAACTACTAGATCAGGAAATGGTCGGTATGTCGTACGACTACCATTTAAACAACAATTTCCAGACACACTCGCCATAGGTCACTCTCGCACCTCTGCAATACAGCAGTTTCTAAGTATGGAAAAAAACCTACTTAGAAAAGGTGAGCTCAAACAACATTATGATGGTGTCTTAGAAGAATACCTCCATTTAGATCACATGGAGGAAGTAAGCCCATGTGAAAAAATCATAAGAGGCAAATGTTACTCTTTCTACTTGCCACATCATGCAGTAGTAAAGCCTGACAAAAAAACAACGAAAGTCAGAGTTGTCTTCAATGCCTCCAGAACCACTAGCTCTGGGAATTCCCTAAATGACATTCTATTTACGGGACCCACACTCCAACCAGATCTAATGCTCCTCATATTGAACTGGCGTATATACAAATACGTTTTCAATGGGGATGTTGAAAAAATGTATCGACAAATAGTCGTACATAAAGATGATCAAGATTTTCAACGAATTATTTTCCAAAAATCTCCCAATAGTCCATTACGCGACTTTAAATTAAAAACAGTTACCTTTGGCGTAAACTGTGCCCCATACCTCGCCATTCGTACACTCCACGAACTGGCAGAAGACACAAAGTCAGAGTTTCCTCTGGCAACACAAGTCTTGAAAACACATACGTATGTAGACGACATCCTGTCTGGGAGCCACAGCCTCTCACAAGCATACAAGTCCTTATCACAAGTGATAAAGGCCCTCAACACCGCAGGGTTTCCCCTAAAAAAGATCACAGCTAATCACCCAAGTATCTTAAAAAATATACCAAACGATAACAAATTGGATTCTAATTTCCTTATATTTGAAAAGGAAAGTATAACAAAAACACTGGGCATCCAATGGAATGCGATATCGGACCAGTTCTCATACACCACAGAGTCCATAAGCGCATTATCCGCCGTAACAAAGAGGCAAATCTTATCCTCAATGGCAAAACTTTTTGACCCCGCAGGATGGCTTGCGCCAATTATGATACAAGCGAAAATCCTGATTCAAGAATTATGGCTAGACGGAACAGACTGGGACGAACAGGTGAAACCTCTTCGCTTAGAGAAGTGGTCCCGGTTTGCTAATAATCTAAAAGACATCTCGCAGATACAAATTCCACGGTGGGTAAATTATTCCCCCGAATACAAAGTGGAACTACACGGCTTCTGCGATGCCTCTGAAAAGGCATATTGTGCCACGATCTATGTGCGCGCACAAAGCGACACCGCAACCACAAGCCACCTACTAGCTGCAAAAGCAAAAGTAGCACCTCTAAAAACGATAAGTCTACCACGACTTGAACTCTGTGGCGCTCTGCTACTAGCCAAGCTGGTTTCCACAGTGCAGACCCACATGAACATGATCAAATGCAAGTTATATCTATGGTCCGATTCCGAAATCGTTCTAGCCTGGTTAGAAAAGCCACCACACTCGTGGAAAACATATATTTCTAATCGAACCTCTCAAATACTTGACCTAGTAGGAGCAGCCACATGGCGACGCGTCGCCAGTGCCGACAATCCTGCTGATCTAGGTACAAGAGGGTGCAAACCCCTGGATCTTGCCACCACCACGCTCTGGTGGAATGGCCCCCGATGGTTAACCGAATCCTCAGATTCTTGGCCACAATCGGCAATGCGCAACATAATCGCCCCAGAAAGTCGAAAAAGCGACACCTATCATACAATAGTGGATGATAATGAAATCCTTGAACGATTTTCATCGTTCCCCCGAGCCCTCAGAGTTGTCGCATATATGCTCAAATTCATTGAGCAACTTAAACTTAAAGTTAAAGGAGTAACTTACACTCATTGCGATACATTGACGCACCAGGACTTACAAAAAGCAAAGGTCGCGCTTATCGCCTCAACCCAAACGCGCTACTTCAGTCGCGACATATCGTTACTAAGAGAATCGAAGCCAATTGACAAAAAGAGCTCACTCCTAGTACTAAACCCATTTTTAGACACGAAAGGTCTGCTTCGTGCCAATGGTCGGCTCGCTAATTCAAGCCTGACTTACAACGAACGCCACCCCATCATAATACCTGAGAAGTCTCCTTTTGCCACATTACTCCTGAATTACATCCATATATTAATGTTGCACGCCGAACAGCGCCTCATGCAACACATGGTACGCCAAGAGTATTATATTCCCCGTCTTAAGCCCCAGATCAAAAAATGCATTTTCATGTGAAAAATCTGCACTATGCATAAGCAAAAAATGCGAACTCAGATTATGGCAGCACTTCCACCTGAACGCTGCAATTTCGCTCCGCCTTTCACGACCACAGGTGTCGATTTTGCTGGGCCTTTTCAAATAAAGGCGTCCATGCTAAGATCTCCCACTCTCATGAAAGGCTATGTGGCTGTCTTTGTATGTTTCACGACAAAGGCAGTACACCTTGAGCTGTGTACTAATCTGACGACGGAGGCTTTTCTCGCGGCATTTGCTCGTTTCGTCGCTCGACGTGGCTTCCCCTCCAAAATCATGAGCGATAATGGCAAAACATTCATAGGAGCCCAACGAGCCACAGAAAAACAGTTTGTGGATTTCTTAAAACAAGTGTCCCCTGATATCGTACAAAAGTACGCCCCTCAAGGTATCAATTGGCAATTTATACCTCCAAGCGCTCCTCATATGGGTGGTTTATGGGAATCAGCTGTAAAGAGCTTCAAATCCCATTTCAAGAAACTAGCCGGCAGCTATAAATTTAATTATGAAGAATTCACGACATTATTAGCTAAAATAGAAGCCTCAACTCACGGCCGCTCACAGCCCTATCGCAAGATCCCTCCGACTTCACAGCCCTAACTCCAGGGCATTTCCTCAAAGGAGCACCCATTCTGGCCACACCTGAGCCAGGCGTGGAGTCGCTATCCTTATTAAATAGATGGGAAAGAATTAAAATTCTCCATCATAATTTCAGTAGCCGATGGAAAGAAGACTATATAAAGGACCTCCACAAGAGGTACCGGTGGAAAAATACAGAAAATGCGCCAAAAGTTGGAGATTGTGTCCTGATTCACGACGATTGCCTGCCACCTACCGAATGGCGGCTGGGCCGCATAGAGAAGCTTTATCCAGGCTCCGACGGTCATATTCGCGTAGTCGATCTCCGAACGCAGTCCGGAAAGCTAACAAGACCGCTCGTCAAACTATGCTTCTTACCGATCGCTGATAACCGCGAAACAAAAACCGATAAACCGCTTAAATAAACCGAATATAAAAACAAAATAAAATAAAAATTTATAAAAATACCTATGTACATCTATATATTTAAAATCACTCACAAAAGTAGTCAATTAATCTAACGACCCACTCATGCCGCATAACGTGGCAGCCATGCTCATATGTCCTATATGCAACCAAATTCTAATTGAAATAACCCTCTTCCAAACAGATCAATATGGATGCAGACATGCCAGCAGCCCCGACACCAACCACTCGTTCGGCTGTCAATGTGCCACGCCAAGCGGCTGCCCCAGTTGCAGCGCCCCGAACAACCACCCCAACGGTGCCTCGGAGTGGAACGGCCGCATTGCCGTCAACACTCGCGCTTGTCGTCGACCCACAACGCCGTAGATGTCCTCTATGTCGTCGACCCCACCGGCTGCCACAATGCGTCATTTTTAAGGGATTGCCACCTCAGCAACGCCAGTTGGTCGTGCAGGCGCACGGCCATTGTCTCAATTGCCTGACGACTATCCACCAAACGCACGAGTGTACGTCGGGCAATCTGTGCCAGATTTGTATGCGCCCGCATCACACTATGTTGCACCGTACAACGCGGAACGACACCAGCCAACCTCCTGCCGGCCGCAACTGTGGCGCAGTCCGACGACCTCCATTAAGCCGGGATGCACGGTCTCGTCGAACCATAGGGCCATCATCATCCCGTGCCCAGCGGCCACATAGTGGGGCATCAACGCGACGCCAGCAACAACGAGCGCGTCCACGCCGCACCTCAGGCCTCAGCAGCGTCGTGGCCACTCTCCAGCAACTCCAGCGAATTCTAGGCTGAAATATTCGCATAGGGGGCCGGGATGGCTAAATGAGCCTTAGTCGCCTGCCCCACACCACATCTACACCCATCACTAACACGCACACTCACCACACTCACCTCGACATCACCACACTCCACATCAACACCACCCACACGCGCGAGCGCAGGATCCACACACTAAAACACACACCACATCACTTCACTAAAAGAGGGTCCGCTTCCCACAGTTCAGTTCCGATTCCACCGCCGTTGAGTCAACTACGTTTTCTCGCCACCGCTACGCAGCGTCCCATCGCCCGAGTTTTAAGTTTCCTCGCGAATTGAAATTACATAGCAAAGCACAAGCGGTAAGCAAAGCGGGCAGTGACCCCAGCACTTCCAATTATTAGTTTAACATATTTAAGTTAATTAACCCTCTCTATCTTACTGAAGTCTACATAAAGCCTAAACGGCATAACGACAGTGCATTTAGAAGAATTCCGTTATCTTAAATGCTTCAAATCATTAGTTTAACATATTTAAGATAATTAACCTTCTTTAACGTGTTGACGTTCATATAAAGCCATGGCGGCATAACGGCAGTGCATTTAGAAGAATTCCGTAATCTTATATTTAGGTAAAAAGTCGATTTTCTTGTATATACACATTTAGCAAGCGATATCGAAATGCTTCAAATCATTAGTTTAACATATTTAAGTTAATTAAGCTTCTTTAACGTATTAAAGTTGATATAAAGCCATGGCGGCATAACGTTAGTACATTTGGAAGAATTCCGTAGTCTTATATTTAGGTATAAAGTCGATTTTCTTGTATATACAAATTCAGCAATCGATATCGAAATGCTTCAAATCATTAGTTTAACATATTTAAGTTAATTAATCCTCTTTATCTTACTGAAGTCTACAAAAGCCATAACGGCATAACGGCAGTATATATTTGGGTGAATTATGTAATATTTACTTAGGTATAAAATCGATTTTCTTGTACATACACATTTAGCAATCGATATCGAAATGCTTCAAATCATTAGTTTAGCATATTTAAGTAAATAAAACTTCTTTATCGTACTGAAATTTATATTTATTTAGCAATCGATTTTGAAATGCTTCCAATTATTAGTTTAACATATTTAAGTTAATTAACCCTCTCTATCTTACTGAAGTCTACATAAAGCCTTAACGGCATAACGACAGTGCATTTAGAAGAATTCCGTTATCTTAAATGCTTCAAATCATTAGTTTAACATATTTAAGATAATTAACCTTCTTTAACGTGTTGACGTTAATATAAAGCCATGGCGGCATAACGGCAGTGCATTTAGAAGAATTCCGTAATTTTATATTTAGATATAAAGTCGATTTTCTTGTATATACTCTTTAAGCAATCGATAACGAAATGCTTCAAGTCATTAGTTTAACATATTTAAGTTAATTAACCTTCTTAATCTTACTGAAGTTTACATAAAGCCATAACGGTATAACGGCAGTGCACTTGGAAGAATTCCGTAATCTTATATTTAGGTATAAAGTCGATTTTCTTGTATATACATATTTAGCAATCGATACCGAAATGCTTCAAATCATTAGTTTAACATATTTAAGTTAATTAACCTTCTTTAACGTATTGAAGTTGACATAAAGCCATGGCGGCATAACGGCAGTGCATTTAGAAGAATTCCGTTATCTTATATTTAGGTATAAATTCGATTTTGTTGTATATATACATATAGCAATCGATATAGAAATGCTTCAAGTCATTAGTTTAACATATTTAAGTTAATTAACCTCCTTTAACGTATTGAACTTGATATAAAGCCATGGCGGCATAACGACAGTACATTTGGAAGAATTCCGTAATCTTATGTTTAGGTATAAATTCGATTTTCTTGTATATACACATTTAGCAAGCGATATCGAAATGCTTCAAATCATTACTTTAACATATTTAAGTTAATAAACCTTCTTTAACGAACGGAAGTTGGCATAAAGACATGGCGACATAACGGCAGTGCATTTAGAAGAATTCCGTGATCTTATATTTAGGTATAAAGTCGATTTTGTTGTATATACACATTAAGCAATCGATAACGAAATGCTTCGTGTAACTGGCTTAGCATATTTAGGTTAATTAGCCCCCTCTATCTTACTGAAGTTTACATAAAGCCTTAACGGCATAACGGCAGTATGTTTGGCTGAATTCCGTAATCTTTTATTTAGGTATAAAATCGATTTTCTTGTACATACACATTTAGCAATCAATATCGAAATGCTTCAAATCATTAGTTTAGCATATTTAGTAAATTAACCTTCTTAACGTACTGAAATTTATATAAAGCCATAACGGCATAACTGCAGTGTATTTCGAAGAATTCCGTAATCTTATATTTAGATATAAAGCCGAATTTGTTGTATATACGCATTTGGCAATCGATATCGAAATTCTTCAAATCATTAGTTTAACATATTTAAAATAATTAACCTTCTTTAACGTAATGAAGGTGATATAAAGCCATGGCGGCCTAACGACAGTGCATTTAGAAGAATTCCCTAATCTTATATTTAGGTATAAATTCGATTTTGTTGTACATACGCATTTAGCAATCGATATCGAAATCTTCAAATAACTGGTTTAGCATATTTAGGTTAATTAACCTTCTTTATCTTACTGAAGTTCACATAAAGCCTTAAGGGTATAACTGCAGTGCATTTAGAAGAATTCCTTAATCTTATATTTAAGTATAAAGTCGATTTTGTTGTATATACTCATTTAGGATCCGATATCGAAATGCTTCAAATCATTAGTTTAATATATTTAAGTTAATAAAGCTTCTTTAACGCACTGAAGTTAACATAACGCCACGGCGGCATAACGGCAGTGCATGTAGAAGAATTCCGTAATCTTATATTTAAGTGCAAATTCGATTTTGTTGTATATACACATTTAGCAATCGATATCGAAATTCTTAAATCATTAGTTTAACATATTTAAAATAATTAACCTTCTTTAACGTAATGAAGGTGATATAAAGCCATGGCGGTATAACGGCAGTGCATTTAGAAGAATTACGTTATCTTATATTTACGTATAAAGTCGATTTTCTTGTATATACGCATTTAGCAATCGATATCGACATGCTTCAAATCATTAGTTTAACATATTTAAGTTAATCAAACATCTTTATTTTGCTGAAGTTACAAAAGCCTTAACGGCATAACGGCAGTGCATTTAGAAGAATTACGTTATCTTATATTTAGGTATAAATTTGATTTTCTTGTATGTACACATTTAGCAAGCGATATCGAAATGCTTCAAATCATTAGTTTAACATATTTAGGTTAATTAACCTTCTTTAACGTATTGAAGTTGATATAAAGCCATGCCGGCATAACGGCAGTGCATTTAGAAGAAGTCCGTAGTCTTATATTTAGGTATAAAGTCGGTTTTCTTGTATAGACACATTTAGCAATCGATAACGAAATGCTTCAAATCATTAGTTTAACATATTTAAGTTAATAAACCTTCTTTATCTTAATGAAGTTTACATAAAGCCATAACGGTATAACGGCAGTGCATTTGGAATGATATCCGTAATCTTATATTAGGGTAAAAAGTCGATTTTGTTGTATGTACACATTTAGCAATCGATAACGAAACTCTTCAAATCATTAGTTTAACATATTTAAGTTAATTAACCTTCTTTAACGTATTGAAGTTGATATAAAGCCATGCCGGCATAACGGCAGTGCATTTAGAAGAAGTCCGTAGTCTTATATTTAGGTATAAAGTCGGTTTTCTTGTATATACACATTTAGCAATCGATAACGAAATGCTTCAAATCATTAGTTTAACATATTTAAGTTAATTAACCTTCTTTATCTTACTGAAGTTTACATAAAGCCATAACGGTATAACGGCAGTGCACTTGAAAGAATTCCGTAATCTTATATTTAGGTATAAAGTCGATTTTCTTGTATATACTCATTTTGCAATCGATATCGAAATGCTTTAAATCATTAGTTTAACATATTTAATTTAATTAATCCTCTTTATCTTACTGAAGTCTACAAAAGCCATAACGGCAGTATATATTTGGGTGAATTATGTAATCTTTTACTTAGGTATAAAATCGATTTTCTTGTACATACACATTTAGCAATCGATATCGAAATGCTTCAAATCATTAGTTTAGCATTTTTAAGTAAATTAAACTTCTTTAACGTACTGAAATTTATATTTATTTAGCAATCGATTTTGAAATGCTTCCAATTATTAGTTTAACATATTTAAGTTAATTAACCCTCTCTATCTTACTGAAGTCTACATAAAGCCTTAACGGCATAACGACAGTGCATTTAGAAGAAGTCCGTAGTCTTCATTTAGGTATAAAGTCGATTTTCGTGTATATACTCATTTAGCAATCGATATCGAAATGCTTCAAATCATTAGTTTAATATATTAAAGTCAATAAAGCTTCTTTAACGCACTGAAGTTAACATAAAGCCTTAACGGTATAACTGCAGTGCATTTAGAAGAATTCCGTATTCTTATATTTAGGTACAAAGTCAATTTTCTTGTATTTACATATTTAGCAATCGATATCGAAATGCTTCAAATCATTAGTTTACTATATTTAAGTTAATTAAACATCTTTATTTTGCTGAAGTCTACAAAAGCCTTAACGGCATAACGGCAGTGCATTTAGAAGAATTACGTAATCTTATATTTAGGTATAAAGTCGATTTTCGTGTATATACTCATTTAGCAATCGATATCGAAATGCTTCAAATCATTAGTTTAATATATTAAAGTCAATAAAGCTTCTTTAACGCACTGAAGTTAACATAAAGCCTTAACGGTATAACTGCAGTTCATTTAGAAGAATTCCGTATTCTTATATTTAGGTACAAAGTCAATTTTCTTGTATTTACATATTTAGCAATCGATATCGAAATGCTTCAAATCATTAGTTTAACATATTCAAGTTAATTAACCCTCTCTGTCTTACTGAAGTCTACATAAAGCCTTACCGGCATAACGGCAGTGCATTTAGAAGAATTACGTTATCTTATATTTAGGTATAAATTTGATTTTCTTGTATGTACACATTTAGCAAGCGATATCGAAATGCTTCAAATCATTAGTTTAACATATTTAGGTTAATTAACCTTCTTTAACGTATTGAAGTTGATATAAAGCCATGGCGGCATAACGGCAGTGCATTTAGAAGAAGTCCGTAGTCTTATATTTAGGTATAAAGTCGTTTTTCTTGTATATACTAATTTAGCAATCGATAACGAAATGCTTCAAATCATTAGTTTTACATATTTAAGTTAATTAACCTTCTTTATCTTACTGAAGTTTACATAAAGCCATAACGGTATAACGGCAGTGCATTTGGATGAATTCCGTAATCTTATATTAGGGTAAAAAGTCGATTTTGTTGTATGTACACATTTAGCAAGCGATATCGAAATGCTTCAAATCATTAGTTTTACATATTTAAGTTAATTAACCTTCTTTAACGTATTGAAGTTGATATAAAGCCATGGCGGCATAACGGCAGTGCATTTAGAAGAAGTCCGTAGTCTTATATTTAGGTATAAAGTCGGTTTTCTTGTATATACTAATTTAGCAATCGATAACGAAATGCTTCAAATCATTAGTTTTACATATTTAAGTTAATTAACCTTCTTTATCTTACTGAAGTTTACATAACGCCATAACGGTATAACGGCAATGCATTTGGATGAATTCCGTAAACTTATATTAAGGTAAAAAGTCGATTTTGTTGTATATACGCATTTAGCAATCGATATCGAAATGCTTCATCTGATAAGTTTAACATATTTAAGTTAATAAACCGTCTTTAACGATCTGAAGTTGGCATATAGCCATGGCGGCATAACGGCAGTGCATGTAGAAGAATTCCGTAATCTCATATTTAGGTATAAAGTCGATTTTCTTGTATATACGCATTTAGCTATCGATATCGAGATGCTTCAAATCATTAGTTTAACATATTAAGATAATAAACGCTTTTTAGCTTACTCAAGTCTACATAAAGCCTTAACGGTAAAACGCCAGTGCATTTAGAATAATTCCGTAAAGTTATAATTTTATTTTTAGGTATAAAGTCGATTTTCTTTTAATTACACATTTAGCAATCGATATCGAAATGCTTCAAACCATTAGTTTAACATATTTAAAATAATTAACCTTCTTTAACGTATTGAAGTTGACATAAAGCCATGGCGGCATAACGGCAGTGCATTTAGAAGAATTCCGTTATCTTATATTTAGGTATAAAGTCGATTTTGTTGTATATATACATATAGCAATCGATATCGAAATGCTTCAAGTCATTAGTTTAACATATTTAAGTTAATTAACCTCCTTTAACGTATTGAACTTGATATAAAGCCATGGCGGCATAACGACAGTACATTTGGAAGAATTCCGTAATCTTATGTTTAGGTATAAATTCGATTTTCTTGTATATACACATTTAGCAAGCGATATCGAAATGCTTCAAATCATTAGTTTAACATATTTGAGTTAATAAACCTTCTTTAACGAACTGAAGTTAACATAAAGCCATAACGGCATAACGGCAGTGCATTTAGAAGAATACAGTTATCTTATATTTAGGTATAAAGTCGATTTTCTTGTATATACATATTTAGCAATCGATATCGAAATGCTTCAAATCATTACTTTAACATATTTAAGTTAATAAACCTTCTTTAACAAACGGAAGTTGGCATAAAGCCATGGCGACATAACGGCAGTGCATTTAGAAGAATTCCGTGATCTTATATTTAGGTATAAAGTCGATTTTGTTGTATATACACATTAAGCAATCGATAACGAAATGCTTCATGAAACTGGCTTAGCATATTTAGGTTAATTATCCCCCTCTATCTTACTGAAGTTTACATAAAGCCTTAACGGCATAACGGCAGTATGTTTGGCTGAATTCCGTAATCTTTTATTTAGGTATAAAATCGATTTTCTTGTACATACACATTTAGCAATCAATATCGAAATGCTTCAAATAACTG
The DNA here is from genome assembly GCA_027475135.1 of Bactrocera correcta. Taxonomy (NCBI): domain Eukaryota; kingdom Metazoa; phylum Arthropoda; class Insecta; order Diptera; family Tephritidae; genus Bactrocera; species Bactrocera correcta. The sequence goes on from JAPZAG010000550.1 coordinate 58,391, forward strand.
GTTTAGCATATTTAGGTTAATTAACCTTCTTTATCTTACTGAAGTTCACATAAAGCCTTAACGGTATAACTGCAGTGCATTTAGAAGAATTCCTTAATCTTATATTTAAGTATAAAGTCGATTTTGTTGTATATACTCATTTAGGATCCGATATCGAAATGCTTCAAATCATTAGTTTAATATATTTAAGTTAATAAAGCTTCTTTAACGCACTGAAGTTAACATAACGCCACGGCGGCATAACGGCAGTGCATGAAGAAGAATTCCGTAATCTTATATTTAAGTGCAAATTCGATTTTGTTGTATATACGCATTTAGCAATCGATATCGAAATTCTTTAAATCATTAGTTTAACATATTTAAAATAATTAACCTTCTTTAACGTAATGAAGGTGATATAAAGCCATGGCGGTATAACGGCAGTGCATTTAGAAGAATTACGTTATCTTATATTTACGTATAAAGTCGATTTTCTTGTATATACGCATTTAGCAATCGATATCGACATGCTTCAAATCATTAGTTTAACATATTTAAGTTACTTAAACGTCTTTATTTTGCTGAAGTCTACAAAAGCCTTAACGGCATAACGGCAGTGCATTTAGAAGAATTACGTAATCTTATATTTAGGTATAAAGTCGATTTTCGTGTATATACTCATTTAGCAATTGATATCGAAATGCTTCAAATCATTAGTTTAATATATTAAAGTCAATAAAGCTTCTTTAACGCACTGAAGTTAACATAAAGCCTTAACGGTATAACTGCAGTGCATTTAGAAGAATTCCGTATTCTTATATTTAGGTTAAAAGTCAATTTTCTTGTATTTACATATTTAGCAATCGATATCGAAATGCTTCAAATCATTAGTTTAACATATTCAAGTTAATTAACCCTCTCTGTCTTACTGAAGTCTACATAAAGCCTTAACGGCATAACGGCAGTGCATTTAGAAGAATTACGTTATCTTATATTTAGGTATAAATTTGATTTTCTTGTATGTACACATTTAGCAAGCGATATCGAAATGCTTCAAATCATTAGTTTAACATGCCATGCCGGCATAACGGCAGTGCATTTAGAAGAAGTCCGTAGTCTTATATTTAGGTATAAAGTCGGTTTTCTTGTATAAACACATTTAGCAATCGATAACGAAATGCTTCAAATCATTAGTTTAACATATTTAAGTTAATTAACCTTCTTTATCTTACTGAAGTTTACATAAAGCCATAACGGTATAACGGCAGTGCATTTGGATGAATTCCGTAATCTTATATTAGGGTAAAAAGTCGATTTTGTTGTATGTACACATTTAGCAAGCGATATCGAAATGCTTCAAATCATTAGTTTAACATATTTAAGTTAATTAACCTTCTTTAACGTATTGACGTTGATACAAAGCCATGGCGGCATAACGGCAGTGCATTTAGAAGAAGTCCGTAGTCTTATATTTAGGTATAAAGTCGGTTTTCTTGTATATACTAATTTAGCAATCGATAACGAAATGCTTCAAATCATTAGTTTTACATATTTAAGTTAATTAACCTTCTTTATCTTACTGAAGTTTACATAACGCCATAACGGTATAACGGCAATGCATTTGGATGAATTCCGTAAACTTATATTAAGGTAAAAAGTCGATTTTGTTGTATATACGCATTTAGCAATCGATACCGAAATGCTTCATCTGATAAGTTTAACATATTTAAGTTAATAAACCGTCTTTAACGATCTGAAGTTGGCATATAGCCATGGCGGCATAACGGCAGTGCATGTAGAAGAATTCCGTAATCTCATATTTAGGTATAAAGTCGATTTTCTTGTATATACGCATTTAGCTATCGATATCGAGATGCTTCAAATCATTAGTTTAACATATTAAGATAATAAACGCTTTTTGGCTTACTCAAGTCTACATAAAGCCTTAACGGTATAACGCCAGTGCATTTAGAATAATTCCGTAAAGTTATAATTTTATTTTTAGGTATAAAGTCGATTTTCTTTTATTTACACATTTAGCAATCGATATCGAAATGCTTCAAACCATTAGTTTAACATATTTAAAATAATTAACCTTCTTTAACGTATTGAAGGTGATATAAAGCCATGGCGGCATAACGGCAGTACATGTGGAAGAATTCCGTAATTTTATATTTAGGTATAAAGTCGATTTTCTTGTATATATATATTTCGCAATCGATATCGAAATGTTTCAGATAACTGGTTTAACATATTTAAGTTAATAAACCTCCTTTAGCGAACTGAAGTTGACATATTTAGGTATAAAGTCAATTTTGTTGTACATACACATTTAGCAATCGATATCGAAATGCTTCAAATCATTAGTTTAACATATTTAAGTTAATTAACCTTCTTTAACGTAATATAGGTGATATAAAGCCATGGCTGCATAACGACAGTGCATGTAGAAGAATTTCGTAATCTTATATTTAGGTATATAGTCGATTTTCTTATATTTACACATTTAGCGATCGATATCCAAAATCTTCAATCACTAGTTTAACATATTTAAGTTAATTAACTTTCTTCAACGTAATGAAGGTGATATAAAGCCAGGGCGGCACAACGACAGTGCATTTAGAAGAATTCCCTAATCTTATATTAAGGTACAAAGTTGATTTTGTTGTATATACAAATTCAGCAATCGATATCGAAATACTTCAAATCATTAGTTTAACATATTTTAAATTAATTAACCTTCTTTAACGTGTTGAAGTTAATATAAAGCCATGGCGGCATAACGGCAGTGCATTTAGAAGAATTCCGTAATTTTATATTTAGGTATAAAGTCGATTTTCTTGTATATAAACTTTTAGCAATCGATAACGAAATGCTTCAAGTCATTGTTTAACATATTTAAGTTAATTAACCTTCTTAATCTTACTAAAGTTTACATAAAGCCATAACGGTATAACGGCAGTGCACTTGGAAGAATTCCGTAATCTTATATTTAGGTATAAAGTCGATTTTCTTGTATATACTCATTTTGCAATCGATATCGAAATGCTTTAAATCATTAGTTTAACATATTTAAGTTAATAAAGTTTTTTAGAAGAACTCCGTTAGCTTATACTAAGGTATAAAGTCGATTTTCTTGTATATACACATTTAGCAATCGATACCGAAATGATTCAAATCATTAGTTTAACATATTTAAGTTAATTAACCTTCTTTAACGTACTGAAGTTGACATAAAGCCATGGCGGCATAACGGCAGTGCATTTAGAAGAATTCCGTTATCTTATTTTTAGGTATAAAGTCGATTTTGTTGTATATATACATATAGCAATCGATATCGAAATGCTTCAAATCATTAGTTTAACATATTTAAGTTAATTAACTTTTTTAACGTATTGAAGTTGATATAAAGCCATGGCGGCATAACGGCAGTTCATTTAGAAGAATTCCGTAATCTTATATTTAGGCATAGAGTCAATTTTTTTGTATAAATATACGCATTAAACAATCGATATCGAAATGCTTCAAGTCAATAGTTTAACATATTTAAGTTAATTAACCTCCTTTAACGTATTGAAGTTGTTTTAAAGCCATGGCGGCATAACGACAGTACATTTGGAAGAATTCCGTAAACTTATGTTTAGGTATTAATTCGATTTTCTTGTATATACACATTTAGCAAGCGATATCGAAATGCTTCAAATCATTAGTTTAACATATTTAAGTTAATAAACCTTCTTTAACGAACTGAAGTTAACATAAAGCCATAACGGCATAACGGCAGTGCATTTAGAAGAATTCCGTTATCTTATATTTAGGTATAAAGTCGATTTTCTTGTATATTACATTTAGCAATCGATATCAAAAAGCTTCAAATCATTAGTTTAACATATTTAAATTCGTTAACCTTCTTTAACGTAATGAATGTGATATAAAGCCATGGCGGCATAACGACAGTACATTTGGAAGAATTCCGTAATTTTATATTTATGTATAAAGTCGATTTTCTTGTATATACACATTTAGCAATCGATATCGAAATGCTTCAAATCATTCAAACAAATTTTAAATTAATAAACCTTCTTTAACGAACGAAAGTTGGCATAAAGCCATGGCGACATAACGGCAGTGCATTTAGAAGAATTCCGTAATCTTATATTTAGGTATATAGTCGATTTTCTTGTATTTACACATTAAGCAATCGATATCGAAATGCTTCATATAACTGGTTTGGCATATTTAGGTTAATTAGCCCCATCTATCTTACTGAAGTTTACATAAAGCCCTAACGGCATAACGGCAGTATGTTTGGCTGAATTCTGTAATCTTTTATTTAGGTATAAAATCGATTTTCTTGTACATACACATTTAGCAATCAATATCGAAATGCTTCAAATCATTTGTTTAGCATATTTAAGTAAATTATCCTTCTTTAACATACTGAAATTTATATAAAGCCATAACGGCATAACGGCAATGTATTTCGAAGAATTCCGTAATCTTATATTTAGATATAAAGCCGAATTTGTTGTATATGCGCATTTAGCAATCGATATCGAAATTCTTCAATTTATTAGTTTAACATATTTAAAATAATTAACCTTCTTTAACGTAATGAAGGTGATATAAAGCCATGGCGGTTTAAAGGCAGTGCATTTAGAAGAATTCCCTTAAACTTATATTTAGGGATAAATTTGATTTTTTGTATATACGCATTTAGCAATCGAAATCGAAATGCTTCAAATAATTGGGTTTTCATATTTAAAAATTTAATTTTAAACCCTTTTTTAAAAAACTGAAGTTTTTCCCTAAAGCCTTAACGGTATAACTGCAGTGCATTTAGAAGAATTCCTTTAAACTTATTTTAAGGGATAAAGTCGGTTTTTTGTATATACTCATTTAGCAAACCCATATCGAAATGCCTTTAAATCATTAGTTTAATATATTTAAGTTAATAAAGCTTCTTTAACGCACTGAAGTTAACATAAAGCCAGGCGGCATAACGGCAGTGCATGTAGAAGAATTCCGTAATCTTATAATTTTGGGATAAAGTCGATTTTGTTGTATATACACATTTGGGAATCGATATCGAAAACTTCAAATCATTAGTTTAAAATATTTAAATAATTAAACCTCTTTAATTTTGAAGGGGTTTTAAAAAACCTCGGATAACGGCAGTGCATTTAGAAGAATTACGTTATCTTATATTTAGTATAAAGTCGATTTTTTTC
>JAPZAG010000551.1:0-63547 GCA_027475135.1 Bactrocera correcta
ACCTTCTTTAACGTAATGAAGGTGATATAAAGCCATAACGGCATAACGGCAGTATATTTATATGAATTCCGTAATCTTATATTTAGGTATAAAGTCGATTTTGTTGTATATACGCATTTAGCAATCGATATCGAAATGCTTCAAATCATTGGTTTAACATATTTAAGTTAATTAACCTTCTTCAACGTATTGAAGTTGACATAAAGCCATGGCGGCATAACGACAGTACATTTGGAAGAATTCCGAAGTCTAATATTTATGTATAAGGTCGATTTTCTTGTATATACACATTTCGCAATCGATATCGAAATGCTTCAGATAACTGGTTTAACATATTTAAGTTAATAAACGTCCTTTATCGAACTGAAGTTGACATAAAGCCATAATTCCGTAGTCTTATATTTAGGCATAAAGTCGATTTTCTTGTATATACACATTTAGCAATCGATATTGAAACGCTTCAAATCATTAGTTTAACGAATTTAAGTTAATTAACCATCTTTAACGTATCGAAGGTGAAATAAAGCCATGGCGCCATAACGACAGTAATTTGGAAGAATTCCGTAATCTAATATTAGGTGTAACGTCGATTTTCTTGTGTATACACATTTAGCTATCGATATCGAAATGCTTCAAATCATTAGTTTAACATATTAAGTTAATAAACATTTTTTAGCATACTGAAGTCTACATAAAGCCTTAACGGTATAACGGCAGTGCATTTAGAAGAATTCCGTAATGCTATAATTTTATATTTAGGTAAAAAGTCGATTTTCTTGTATATACACATTTTGCTATCGATATCGAAATGCTTCAAATCATTCGTTTAACATATTTAAGTTAGTTAACCTTCTTTAGCGTAATGAAGGTCATATAAAGCCATGGCGGCATAACGACAGTGCATGCAGAAGAATTCCGTAATCTTATATTTAGGTATAAAGTCGATTTTGTTGTATATACGCATTTAGCAATCGATATCGAAATGCTACAAATCATTAGTTTAACATATTTAAGTTAATTAACCTTCTTTAACGTATTGAAGTTGATATAAAGCCATGGCGGCATAACGACAGTACATTTGGAAGAATCCCGTAGTCTTATATTTAGGTATAAAGTCGATTTTCTGGTATATATGCATTAAGCAATCGATATCGAAATGCTTCAAATAACTGGTTTAACATATTTAAATTAATAAACCTTCTTTAACGAACTGAAGTTGGCTTAAGGCCATGGCGACATAACGGCTGTGCATTTAGAAGAATTCCGTAATCTTATATTTAGGTATAAAGTCGATTTTCTTGTATATACACATTTAGCTATCGATATCGAAATGTTTCAAATCATTAGTTTAACATATTTAAGTTAATTAACCTTCTTTAACGTATTGAAGTTGATATAACGCCATGGCGGCATAACGACAGTACATTTGGAAGAATTCCTTAGTCTTATATTTATGTAAAAAGTCGATTTTCTTGTATATACACATTAAGCGATCGATATCGAGATGCTTCAACTCATTAGTTTAACATATTTATGTTAATAAACCTTCTTTAACGTTCTGAAGTTGGCATATAGCCATGGCGGCATAACGGCAGTGCATTTATAAGAATTCCGTTATCTTATATTCAGGTATAAAGTCGATTTTGGTGTATATACATATTTAGCAAACGATATCGAGATGCTTCAACTCATTAGTATAACATATTTAAGTTAATAAACCTTCTTTAACGAACTGAAGTTGGCATAAAGCTATGGCGGCATAACGGCAGTGCATGTAGAAGAATTCCGTTATCTTATATTTAGGTATAAAGTCGATTTTCTTGTATTTACACATTTAGCAATCGATATCGAAATGCATCAAATAACTGGTTTAGCATATTTAAGTTAATTAACCTTCTTTATCTTACTGAAGTTTACCTAAAGCAATAACGGCATAACGGCAGTATATTTATATGAATTCCGTTATCTTATATTTAGTTATAAAGTCGATTTTGTTGTACATACACATTTAGCAATCGATATCGAAATGCTTCAAATCATTAGTTTAACATATTTAAGTTAGTTAACCTTCTTTACCGTAATGAAGGTGATATAAAGCCATGGCGGCATAACGACAGTGCATTTAGAAGAATTCCGTAATCTTATATTTAGGTATAAAGTCGATTTTGTTTTATAAACGCATCTAGCAATCGATATCGAAATGTTTTAAATCATTAGTTTAACATATTTAAGTTAATTAACCTTCTTTAAAGTATTGAATTGAAATAAAGCCATGGTGGCATAACGACAGTGCATTTAGAAGAATTCCGTAATCTTATATTTAGGTATAAAGTCGGTTTTGTTGTATATACACATTAGCAATCGATATCGAGCTGGTTCAACTCATTAGTTTAACATATTTAAGTTAATTAACCTTATTTTTCCTACTGAAGTGTACGCAAAGCCATAACGGTATAACGGCAGTGCATTTGGATAAATTCCGTAATCTTATATTTAGGTATAAAGTCGATTTTGATGTATATACACATTTAGCAATCGATATCGAAATGCTTCAAATCATTAGTTTAACATATTTAAGTTAGTTAACCTTCTTTACCGTAATGAAGGTGATATAAAGCCATGGCGGCATAACGACAGTGCATTTAGAAGAATTCCGTAATCTTATATTTAGGTATAAAGTCGATTTTGTTTTATAAACGCATCTAGCAATCGATATCGAAATGTTTTAAATCATTAGTTTAACATATTTAAGTTAATTAACCTTCTTTAAAGTATTGAATTGAAATAAAGCCATGGTGGCATAACGACAGTGCATTTAGAAGAATTCCGTAATCTTATATTTAGGTATAAAGTCGGTTTTGTTGTATATACACATTAGCAATCGATATCGAGCTGGTTCAACTCATTAGTTTAACATATTTAAGTTAATTAACCTTATTTTTCCTACTGAAGTGTACGCAAAGCCATAACGGTATAACGGCAGTGCATTTGGAAGAATTTCGTAATCTTATATTAGGTATAAAGTCGATTTTCTTGTATATACACATTAAGCTATCGATACCGAAATGCTTCAAATCATTCGTTTAACATATTTAAGTTAATAAACCTTCTTTAACGAACGGAAGTTGGCTTAAAGCCATGGCGGTATAACGGCAGTTCATTTAGAAGAATTCCGTAATCTTATATTTTTGTATAAAGTCGATTTTCTTGTAAATACACATTTAGCTATCGATATCGAAATTCTCCAAATCATTATATTAACATATTTAAGTTAATTAACCTTCTTTAACGAACGGAAGTTGGCTTAAAGCCATGGCGGCATAACGGCAGTACATTTAGAAGAATTCCGTTATCTTTTATTTAGGTATAAAGTCGATTTTGTTGTATATACATATTTAGCAAACGATATCGAGATGCTTCAACTCATTAGTTTAACATATTTAAGTTAATAAACCTTCTTTAACGAACTGAAGTTGGCATAAAGCTATGGCGGCTTAACGGCAGTGCATGTAGAAGAATTCCGTTATCTTATATTTAGGTATAAAGTCGATTTTCTTGTATTTACACATTTAGCAATCGATATCGAAATGCATCAAATAACTGGTTTAGCATATTTAAGTTAATTAACCTTCTTTATCTTACTGAAGTTTACATAAAGCAATAACGGCATAACGGCAGTATATTTATATGAATTCCGTTATCTTATATTTAGGTATAAAGTCGATTTTATTGTACATACACATTTAGCAATCGATATCGAAATGCTTCAAATCATTAGTTTAACATATTTAAGTTAATTAACCTTCGTTATCTTGCTGAAGTTTACATAAAGCCATAACGGTATAACACCAGTGCATTTGGAAGAATTCCGTAAACTTATATTTAGGTAAAAGTCGATTTTCTTGTATATACACATTTAGCTATCGATATCGAAATGCTTCAAATCATTCGTTTAACATATTTAAGTTCGTTAACCTTCTTTAACGTAATGAAGGTGATATAAAGCCATGGCGACATAACGACAGTGCCTTTAGAAGAATTCCGTAATCTTATATTTATGTATAAAGTCGATTTTCTTGTATATACACATTTAGCAATCGATATCGAAATGCTTCAAATCATTAGTTTAACATATTTAAGTTCGTTAACCTTCTTTAACGTATTCACGGTGATATAAAGCCATGGCGGCATAACGACAGTGCATTTAGAATAATTCCGTAATATTATATTTATGTATAAAGTCGATTTTCTTGTATATACACATTTAGCAATCCATATCGAAAAGCTTCAAATCATTAGTTTAACTTATTTAAGTTAATAAACCTTCTTTAACGAACGGAAGTTGGCTTAAAGCCATGGCGGCATAACGACAGTGCATTTAGAAGAATTCCGTAATATTATATTTATGTATAAAGTCGATTTTCTTGTATATACACATTTAGTAATCGATATCGAAATGCTCAAATCATTAGTTTAACATATTTAAGTTAATAAACCTTCTTTAACGAACGGAAGTTGGGTTAAAGCCATGGCGGCATAACGGCTGTGCATTTAGAAGAATTTCGTAATCTTATATTAGGTATAAAGTCGATATAAAGCCATGGCGGCATAACGACAGTACATTTGGAAGAATTCCGTAATCTTATGTTTAGGTATAAATTCGATTTTCTTTTACATACACATTTAGCAAGCGATATCGAAATGCTTCAAATCATTAGTTTAACAAATTTAAGTTAATTAACCTTCTTAAACGTATTGAAGTTGATATAAAGCCATGGCGGCATAACGGCAGTACATTTGGAAGAATTAAGAAGTCTTATATTTATGTATAAGGTCGATTTTCTTGTATGTACGCATTTCGCAATCGATATCGAAATGCTTCAGATAACTGGTTTAACATATTTAAGTTAATGAACCACCTTTATCGAACTGAAGTTGACATAAAGCCATAATTCCGTAGTCTTATATTTAGGCATAAAGTCGATTTTCTTGTATATACACATTTAGCAATCGATATCGAAACGCATCAAATCATAAGTTTAACATATTTTAGTTAATTAACCTTCTTTAACGAACGGAAGTTGGCATAAAGCCAACAAAGCTTCAAATCATTAGTTTAACATATTTAAGTTAATTAACCTTCTTTAACGTATTGAAGTCGATATAAAGCCATGGCGGCATAGCGACAGTACATTTGGAAGAATTCCGTAACCTTATATTTAGGAATAAAGTCGATTTTGTTGTATATACACATTTAGCAATCGATATCGTAATGCTTCAAATCACTAGTTTAACATATTTAAGTTAATTAACCTTCTTTAACGTAATGAAGGTGATATAAAGCCATGGCGGCATAACGACAGTGCATGTAGAAGAATTCCGTAATCTTATATTTAGGTATATAGCCGATTTTCTTGTACTTACACATTTAGCAGTCGATAACGAAAATCTTCAAATCATTAGTTTAACATATTTAAGTTAGTTAACCTTCTTTAACGTAATGAAGGTGATACAAAGCCATGGCGGCATAACGACAGTGCATTTAGAAGAATTCCGTAATCTTATATTTAGGTATAAAGTCGATTTTGTTGTATATACGCATTTAGCAATCGATATCGAAATGCTTTAAATCATTAGTTTAACATATTTAAGTTAATTAACCTTCTTCAACGTATTGAAGTTGACATAAAGCCATGGCGGCATAACGACAGTACATTTGGAAGAATTAAGAAGTCTTATATTTATGTATAAGGTCGATTTTCTTGTATATACACATTTCGCAATCGATATCGAAATGCTTCAGATAACTGGTTTAACATATTTAAGTTAATAAACCTCCTTTATCGAACTGAAGTTGACATAAAGCCATAATTCCGTAGTCTTATATTTAGGCATAAAGTCGATTTTCTTGTATATACACATTTAGCAATCGATATCGAAACGCTTCAAATCATTAGTTTTACATATTTAAGTTAATTAACCTTCTTTAACGAACGGAAGTTGGCATAAAGCCATGGCGGCATAACGGCAGTGCATTTAGAAAATTGCGTAATCTTATATTAGGTATAAAGTCGACTTTCTTGTGTATACACATTTAGCTATCGATATCGAAATGCTTCAAATCATTAGCTTAACATATTTAAGTTAATCAACCTTCTTTATCTTACTGAAGTTTACATAAATCCAAAACGGTATAACGGCAGTGCATTTGGAAGAATTCCGTAAGCTTATATTTAGGTAAAAAGTCGATTTTCTTGTATATACACATTTAGCTATCGATATCGAAATGCTTCAAATCATTAGTTTAATATATTTAAGTTAATTAACCTTCTTTAACGTAATGAAGGTGATATAAAGCCATGGCGGCATAACGACAGTGCATTTAGAAGAATTCCGTAATCTTATATTTAGGTATAAAGCCGATTTTGTTGTATATACGCATTTAGCAATCGATATCGAAATGCTTCAAATCATTAGTTTAACATATTTAAGTTAACAAACCTTCTTTAACGAACGGAAGTTGGCATAAAGCCATGGCGGCATAACGGCAGTGCATTTAGAAGAATTCCGTAATTTTATATTAGGTATAAAGTCGACTTTCTTGTGTATACACATTTCGCTATCGATATCGAAATGCTTCAAATCATTAGTTTAAAATATTTAAGTTAATTAACCTTCTTTATCTTACTGAAGTTTACATAAATCCAAAACGGTATAACGGCAGTGCATGTAGAAGAATTCCGTAATCTTATCTTTAGGTATATAGTCGATTTTCTTGTACTTACACATTTAGCAATCGATATCGAAAATCTTCAAATCATTAGTTTAACATATTTAAGTTAGTTAACCTTCTTTAACGTAATGAAGGTGATATAAAGCCATAACGGCATAACGGCAGTATATTTATATGAATTCCGTAATCTTATATTTAGGTATAAAGTCGATTTTGTTGTATATACGCATTTAGCAATCGATATCGAAATGCTTCAAATCATTGGTTTAACATATTTAAGTTAATTAACCTTCTTCAACGTATTGAAGTTGACATAAAGCCATGGCGGCATAACGACAGTACATTTGGAAGAATTCCGAAGTCTAATATTTATGTATAAGGTCGATTTTCTTGTATATACACATTTCGCAATCGATATCGAAATGCTTCAGATAACTGGTTTAACATATTTAAGTTAATAAACGTCCTTTATCGAACTGAAGTTGACATAAAGCCATAATTCCGTAGTCTTATATTTAGGCATAAAGTCGATTTTCTTGTATATACACATTTAGCAATCGATATTGAAACGCTTCAAATCATTAGTTTAACGAATTTAAGTTAATTAACCATCTTTAACGTATCGAAGGTGAAATAAAGCCATGGCGCCATAACGACAGTAATTTGGAAGAATTCCGTAATCTAATATTAGGTGTAACGTCGATTTTCTTGTGTATACACATTTAGCTATCGATATCGAAATGCTTCAAATCATTAGTTTAACATATTAAGTTAATAAACATTTTTTAGCATACTGAAGTCTACATAAAGCCTTAACGGTATAACGGCAGTGCATTTAGAAGAATTCCGTAATGCTATAATTTTATATTTAGGTAAAAAGTCGATTTTCTTGTATATACACATTTTGCTATCGATATCGAAATGCTTCAAATCATTCGTTTAACATATTTAAGTTAGTTAACCTTCTTTAGCGTAATGAAGGTCATATAAAGCCATGGCGGCATAACGACAGTGCATGCAGAAGAATTCCGTAATCTTATATTTAGGTATAAAGTCGATTTTGTTGTATATACGCATTTAGCAATCGATATCGAAATGCTACAAATCATTAGTTTAACATATTTAAGTTAATTAACCTTCTTTAACGTATTGAAGTTGATATAAAGCCATGGCGGCATAACGACAGTACATTTGGAAGAATCCCGTAGTCTTATATTTAGGTATAAAGTCGATTTTCTGGTATATATGCATTAAGCAATCGATATCGAAATGCTTCAAATAACTGGTTTAACATATTTAAATTAATAAACCTTCTTTAACGAACTGAAGTTGGCTTAAGGCCATGGCGACATAACGGCTGTGCATTTAGAAGAATTCCGTAATCTTATATTTAGGTATAAAGTCGATTTTCTTGTATATACACATTTAGCTATCGATATCGAAATGTTTCAAATCATTAGTTTAACATATTTAAGTTAATTAACCTTCTTTAACGTATTGAAGTTGATATAACGCCATGGCGGCATAACGACAGTACATTTGGAAGAATTCCTTAGTCTTATATTTATGTAAAAAGTCGATTTTCTTGTATATACACATTAAGCGATCGATATCGAGATGCTTCAACTCATTAGTTTAACATATTTATGTTAATAAACCTTCTTTAACGTTCTGAAGTTGGCATATAGCCATGGCGGCATAACGGCAGTGCATTTATAAGAATTCCGTTATCTTATATTCAGGTATAAAGTCGATTTTGGTGTATATACATATTTAGCAAACGATATCGAGATGCTTCAACTCATTAGTATAACATATTTAAGTTAATAAACCTTCTTTAACGAACTGAAGTTGGCATAAAGCTATGGCGGCATAACGGCAGTGCATGTAGAAGAATTCCGTTATCTTATATTTAGGTATAAAGTCGATTTTCTTGTATTTACACATTTAGCAATCGATATCGAAATGCATCAAATAACTGGTTTAGCATATTTAAGTTAATTAACCTTCTTTATCTTACTGAAGTTTACCTAAAGCAATAACGGCATAACGGCAGTATATTTATATGAATTCCGTTATCTTATATTTAGTTATAAAGTCGATTTTGTTGTACATACACATTTAGCAATCGATATCGAAATGCTTCAAATCATTAGTTTAACATATTTAAGTTAGTTAACCTTCTTTACCGTAATGAAGGTGATATAAAGCCATGGCGGCATAACGACAGTGCATTTAGAAGAATTCCGTAATCTTATATTTAGGTATAAAGTCGATTTTGTTTTATAAACGCATCTAGCAATCGATATCGAAATGTTTTAAATCATTAGTTTAACATATTTAAGTTAATTAACCTTCTTTAAAGTATTGAATTGAAATAAAGCCATGGTGGCATAACGACAGTGCATTTAGAAGAATTCCGTAATCTTATATTTAGGTATAAAGTCGGTTTTGTTGTATATACACATTAGCAATCGATATCGAGCTGGTTCAACTCATTAGTTTAACATATTTAAGTTAATTAACCTTATTTTTCCTACTGAAGTGTACGCAAAGCCATAACGGTATAACGGCAGTGCATTTGGAAGAATTTCGTAATCTTATATTAGGTATAAAGTCGATTTTCTTGTATATACACATTAAGCTATCGATACCGAAATGCTTCAAATCATTCGTTTAACATATTTAAGTTAATAAACCTTCTTTAACGAACGGAAGTTGGCTTAAAGCCATGGCGGTATAACGGCAGTTCATTTAGAAGAATTCCGTAATCTTATATTTTTGTATAAAGTCGATTTTCTTGTAAATACACATTTAGCTATCGATATCGAAATTCTCCAAATCATTATATTAACATATTTAAGTTAATTAACCTTCTTTAACGAACGGAAGTTGGCTTAAAGCCATGGCGGCATAACGGCAGTGCATTGAGAAGAATTCCGTAATCTTATATTTATATATTAAGTCGATTTTGTTGTATATACATATTTAGCAATCGATAATGAAATGCTTCTAATCATTAGTTTAACATATTTAAGTTAATTAACCTTCGTTATCTTGCGGACGTTTACATAAAGCCATAACGGTATAACACCAGTGCATTTGGAAGAGTTCCGTAAACTTATATTTAGGTAAAAAGTCGATTTTCTTGTATATACACATTTACCTATCGATATCGAAATGCTTCAAATCATTAGTTTAACATATTTAAGTTAATTAACCTTCTTTAACGAACGGAAGTTGGCATAAAGCCATTACGGCATAACGGCAGTGCATTCAAAAGAATTCCGTAATCTTATATTTAGGTATAAAATCGATTTTGTTGTATATACACATTTAACAATCGATATCGAAATGCTTCAAATCATTAGTTTAACATATTTAATTTAGTTAACCTTCTTTACCGTAATGAAGGTGATATAAAGCCATGGCGGCATAACGACAGTGCATTTAGAAGAATTCCGTAATCTTATATTTAGGTATAAAGTCTATTTTGTTTTATATACGCATCTAGCAATCGACATCGAAATGTTTTAAATCATTAGTTTAACATATTTAAGTTAATTAACCTTCTTTAAAGTATTGAATTGAAATAAAGCCATGGTGGCATAACGACAGTGCATTTAGAAGAATTCCGTAATCTTAGATTAGGTATAAAGTCGATTTTCTTGTATATACACATTTAGCTATCGATATCGAAATGCTTCAAATCATTAGTTTAACATATTAAGTTAATAAACATTTTTTAGCATACTGCAGTCTACATAAAGCCTTAACGGTATAACGGCAGTGCATTTAGAAGAATTCCGTAATGTTATAATTTTTTATTTAGGTAAAAAGTCGATTTTCATGTATATACACATTTAGCTATCGATATCGAAATGCTTCAAATTATTCGTTTAACATATTTAAGTTAGTTAACCTTCTTTTTCTTACTGAAGTTTACGTAAAGCCATAACGGTATAACGGCAGTGCATTTGGATAAATTCCGTAATCTTATATTTAGGTATAAAGTCGATTTTGATGTATATACACATTTAGCAATCGATATCGAAATGCTTCAAATCATTAGTTTAACATATTTAAGTTAGTTAACCTTCTTTAACGTATTGAAGTTGATATAAAGCCATGGCGGCATAACGACAGTGCATTTAGAAGAATTCCGTAATCTTATATTTAGGTATAAAGTCGATTTTGTTGTATATACACATTAGCAATCGATATCGAGATGGTTCAACTCATTAGTTTAACATATTTAAGCTAATTAACCTTATTTTTCCTACTGAAGTGTACGTAAAGCCATAACGGTATAACGGCGGTGCATTTAGAAGAATTCCGTTATCTTATATTAGGTATAAAGTCGATTTTCTTGTATATACACATTTAGCAATCGTTAATGAAATGCTTCAAATCATTAGTTTAACATATTTAAGTTAATTAACCTTCTTTAACGTAATGAGTTCCGTTATCGTATATTTATGTATTAAGTCGAATTTGTTGTATATACACATTTAGCAATCGATATCGAAATGCTTCAAATCATTAGTTTAACATATTTAAGTTAATTAACTTTCGTTATCTTGCTGAAGTTTACATAAACACAAAACGGTATAACACCAGTGCATTTGGAAGAATTCCGTCAACTTATATTTAGGTATAAAGTCGATTTTCTTCTATATACACATTTAGCTATCGATATCGAAATGCTTCAAATCATTCGTTTAATATATTTAAGTTCGTTAACCTTCTTTAACGTAGTGAAGGTGATATAAAGCCATAGCGACATAACGGCAGTGCATTTAGAAGAATTCCGTAATCTTATATTTATGTATAAAGTCGATTTTCTTGTATATACACATTTAGCAATCGACATCGAAATGCTTCAAATCATTAGTTTAACATATTTAAGTTCGTTTACCTTCTTTAACGAACTGAAGTTAACATAAAGCCATAACGGCATAACGGCAGTGCATTTGGAAGAATTCCGTAATCTTATATTTAGGTAAATGTCGATTTTCTTGTATATACGCATTTAGTTATCGATATCGAAATGCTTTAAATCAGTCTTTTAACATATTTAAGTTCGTTAACCTTCTTTAACGTAATTAAGGTGATATAAAGCCATGGCGGCATAACGACAGAGCATTTAGAAGAATTCCGTAATCTTATATTTAGGCATAAAGTCGATTTTTTTGTATATACACTTTTAGCTATTGATATCGAAATGCTTCAAATCATTAGTTTAACATATTAAGTTAATAAACATTTTTTAGCATACTGAAGTCTACATAAAGCCTTAACGGTATAACGGCAGTGCATTTAGAAGAATTCCGTAATGTTATAATTTTATATTTAGTTATAAAGTCGATTTTCTTGTATATATACATTTCGCAATCGATATGGAAATGCTTCAGATAACTGGTTTAACATATTTAAGTTAATAAACCTCCTTTAGCGAACTGAAGTTGACATAAAGCCATAACGGTTCTGCATTTGGAAGAATTCCGTAGTCTTATATTTAGGCATAAATTCGATTTTCTTGTATATACACATTTTGCAATCGATATCGAAATGCTTCAAATAACTGGTTTAGCATATTTAAGTTAATTAATCTTCTTTATCTTACTGAAGTTTACATAAAGCCATCACGGCATAACGGCAGTATATTTATATGAATTCCGTTATCTTATATTTAGGTACAAAGTCGATTTTGTTGTACATACACATTTAGCAATCGATATCGAAATGCTTCAAATCATTAGTTTAACATATTTAAGTTAATAAGCCTCCTTTAGCGAACTGAAGTTGACAAAAAGCCATAATTCCATAGTCTTATATTTAGGCATAAAGTCGAATTTCTTGTATATACACATTTAGCAATCGATATCGAAATGCTTCAAATCATTAGTTTAACATATTTAAGTTAATTAACCTTCTTTAACGAACGGAAGTTGGCATAAAGCCATTACGGCATAACGGCATTGCATTTAGAAGAATTCCGCAATCTTATGTTTAGGTATAAATTCGATTTTCTCGTATATACACATTTAGCAATCGATAACGAAATGCTTCAAATCATTAGCTTAACATATTTAAGTTAATTAACCTTCTTTATATGACTGAAGTTTACATAAAGCCATAACGGTATAACGCCAGTGCATTTGGAAGAATTCCTTAAACTTATATTTAGGTATAATGTCGATTTTGTTGTATACACACATTTAGCAATCGATATCGAGATGTTTCAAATCATTAGTTTAACATATTTAAGTTAACTAACCTTCTTTTTCTTACAGAAGTTTACGTAAACCTATAACGGTATAACGGCAGTGCATTTGGATAAATTCCGTAATCTTATATTTAGGTATAAAGTCGATTTTGATGTATATACACATTTAGCAATCGATATCGAGATGGTTCAACTCATTAGTTTAACATATTTAAGTTAATAAACCTTCTTTAACAATCTGAAGTTGGTTAAAGCCATGGCGGCATAACGGGAGTGCATTTAGAAGAGTTCCGTAATTTTATATTTAGGTCTAAAGTTGATTTTCGTGTATATACACATTTAGCAATCGATAACGAAATGCTTCAAATCATTAGTTTAACATATTTAAGTTAATTAACCCTCTCTGTATTACTGAAGTCTACATAAAGCCTTAACGGCATAACGGCAGTGCATTTAGAAGAATTCCGTTGTCTTATATTTAGGTATAATGTCGATTTTGTTGTATATACACATTTAGCAATCGATATCGAGATGCTTCAAATCATTAGTTTAACATAGTTAAGTTAATTAACCTTCTTTATCTGACTGAAGTTTACGTAAAGCCATAACGGTATAACGCCAGTGCATTCGGAAGAATTCCGTAAACTTATATTTAGGTATAATGTCGATTTTGTTGTATATACACATTTAGCAATCGATATCGATATGCTTCAAATCATTAGTTTAACATATTTAAGTTAACTCACCTTCTTTATCTTACTGAAGTTTACATAAAGCCATAACGGTATAACGGCAGTATATTTATATGAATTCCGTTATCTTATATTTAGGTATAAAGTCGATTTTGTTGTATATACACATTAAGCAATCGATATTGAGATGGTTCAACTCATTTGTTTAGATTATCTAACCAATGCTTTATGTTCGACCCACCTCGTTTCAATAAATTAGCCACTAGAGCGTTAGCCAAGTTGAAAAAAATATGTGACTACTGCCAAGCGCCTGGTAGGAGTAGAAGAAAGATTGAAGACTTTCCTGAGAGCTCTTTAAATTATCTAACCAACGCTTTATATTTTACCCACCTCATTCAAATCGTTTACCGGCTAGAGCGTTATCAAAGGTGCAACCAAGCGCCTGGTAGGAGTAGAAGAAAGATAGAAGGTTTTCTCAAGAGGTCTTTAAATTATCTAACCATTGTTTTATGTTTGACCCATCTCGTTCCAATACTTTAGCCTCAGAGCGTTAGCAAAGTTGAAACAAAAATGTGACTATTGCCACGCCCCTGGTAGATGTAGAAGAAAGATTGATGACTTTCCTGAGAGCTCTTTATATTATCTAACCAATGCCTTATGTTCGACTCACCTCATTCAAATAGTTTAGCCTTAGAGCGTTAGCAAAGTTGAAACAAAAATGTGACATTGCCAAGCGCCTGGTTAGAGCAGAAGAAAGATTGAAGACTTTCCTGAAAGCCCTTTAAATTATATAACCAATGTTTTATGTTTAACTCACTTCGTACAAATTGTTTACACGCTAGAGCGTTATCAACGTTGAAACAAAAATATGACTATTGCCAAGCGCCTGGTTAGAGCAGAAGAAAGATTGAGGACTTTCCTGAGAGCTTTTTAAATTATCTAACCATTGCTTTATGTTCGACCCACCTCGTTTCAATAGGTTAGCCACTAGAGCGTTAGCAAAGTTGAAACAAAAATGTGACTATTTCCAAGCCTATGGTAGGAGTAGAAGAAAGAGTGAAGATTTTCCTAAGAGCTCTTTAAATTATCTAATTAATATTTTATGTTTGACCCACCTCGTTCCAATAGTTTAGCCGCTAGAGCGTTGGAAAACTTGAAACAAAAATGTGACTATTGCCAAGCCCCTGATAGGAGTAGACGAAAGGTTGAAGACTTTCCTGAGAGCTCTTTAAATTATCTAACCAATGCTTTATGTTTGACCGACCTCGTTCCAATAGTTTAGCCACTAGAGCACTAGCAAAGTTGAAACAAAAATGTGACTATTGCCAAGAACCTGGTAGGAGTAGAAAAAAAATTGGGGACTTTCCTGAGAGCTCGTTAAATTATCTAACCAATGCTTTATGTTTGACTCACCTCGTTTAAATAGTTTACCCGCTAGAGCAATAATATAAGTGAAACATAAATGTGACTAATTCCAAGCCCCTGATAGGAGTAGAAGAAAAATTGGGGACTTTCCTGAGAACTCTTTCAATTATCTAACCAAGGCTTTATGTTTGACTCACCTCGTTTAAATAGTTTACCCGCTAGAGCAATAATATAAGTGAAACAAAAATGTGACTAATTCCAATCCCCTGATAGGAGTAGAAGAAAGATTGAAAACTTTTCTGAGAGCTCTTTAAATTATCTAACCAATGCTTTATGTTTGACTCACCTCGTTCAAATAGTTTACCCGCTAGAGCGTTATCAAAAGTGAAACAAAAATGTGACTATTTCCCAGCCCCTGATAGTAGTAGAACAAAGATTGAAGACTTTCTTGAGAGCACTTTAAATTATCTAACCAATGCCTTATGTTTGACCCACCTCGTTCTAATAGTTTAGCCGCTAGAGCGTTAGCAAAGTTGAAAAAAAAATGTGACTATTACCAAGCCCCTGGTAGGAGTAGAAGAAAGATTGAAGACTTTCCTGAGAGCTCTTTAAATTATCTAACCAATGCTTTATGTTCGACCCACCTCGTTCAATAGTTTAGCCGATAGAGCGTTAGCCAAGTTGAAACAAAAATTTTGACTATTTCCAAGCCCCTGATAGGAGTAGAAGAAAAATTAGGGACTTTCCTGAGAGCCCTTTAAATTATCTAACCAATGCTTTATGTGTGACTCACCTCGTTCCAATAGTTTAGCCGCTAAAGCGTTAGCAAAGTTGAAACAAAATTGTGACCAAGCCCCTCATAGGAGTAGAAGAAAGATTGAAGACTTTCCTGAGAGCTCTTTAAATTATCTAACCAATGCTTTTATGTGTGACTCACCTCGTTCCAATAGTTTAGCCGCTAGAGCGTTAGCAAAGTTGAAACAAAATTGTGACTATTTCCAAGCCCCTGATAGGAGTAGAAGAAAAATTGGGGACTTTCCTGAGAGCCCTTTACATTATCTAACAAATGCTTTATGTTTGACCCACCGCGTTCCAATAGTTTAGCCGCTAGAGCGTTAGCAAAGTTGAAACAATATTGTGACCAAGCCCCTTATAGGACTAGAAGAAAGATTGAAGACTTTCCTGAGAGCTCTTTAAATTATCTAACCAATGCTTTATGTGTGACTCACCTCGTTCTAATAGTTTAGCCGCTAGAGCGTTATTAAAAGTGAAACAAAAATGTGACTATTGCCGAGCCCCTGATAGGAGTAGAATAAAGATTGAAGACTTTCCTGAGAGCTCTTTAAATTATCTAACCAATGCTTTATGTGTGACTCACCTCGTTCTAATAGTTTAGCCGCTAGAGCGTTAGCAAAGTTGAAACAAAATTGTGACCAAGCCCCTCATAGGAGTAGAAGAAAGATTGAAGACTTTCCTGAGAGCTCTTTAAATTATCTAACCAATGCTTTATGTGTGACTCACCTCGTTCTAATAGGTTAGCCGCTAGAGCGTTATCAAAGTTGAAACAAAATGTGACTATTACCAAGCCCCTGATAGGAGTAGAAGAAAGATTGAAGACTTTCCTGAGAGCTCTTTAAATTATCTAACCAATGCTTTATGTTGACTCACCTCGTTCTAATAGTTTAGCCGCTAGAGCGTTACAAAAGTGAAACAAAAATGTGACTATTGCCAAGCCCCTGATAGGAGTAGAATAAAGATTGAAGACTTTCCTGAGAGCTCTTTAAATTATCTACCAATGCTTTATGTTTGACTCACCTCGTTCTAATAGTTTAGCCGCTAGAGCGTTAGCAAAGTTGAAACAAAAATGTGACTATTCCAAGCCCCTGATAGGAGTAGAAGAAAGATTGAAGACTTTCCTGAGAGCTCTTTAAATTATCTAACCAATGCTTTATGTTGACTCACCTCGTTCTAATAGTTTAGCCGCTAGAGCGTTATCAAAGTTGAAACAAAAATGTGACTATTGCCAAGCCCCTGATAGGAGTAGAAGAAAGATTGAAGACTTTCCTGAGAGCTCTTTAAATTATCTAACCAATGCTTTATGTTTGACCCACCTCGTTCTAATAGTTTAGCCGCTAGAGCGTTAGCAAAGTTGAAACAAAAATGTGACTATTCCAAGCCCCTGATAGGAGTAGAAGAAAGATTGAAGACTTTCCTGAGAGCTCTTTAAATTATCTAACCAATGCTTTATGTTGACCCACCTCGTTCAATAGTTTAGCCGCTAGAGCGTTATCAAAGTTGAAACAAAAATGTGACTATTTCCAAGCCCCTGATAGGAGTAGAAGAAAGATTGAAGACTTTCCTGAGAGCTCTTTAAATTATCTAACCAATGCTTTATGTTTGACCCACCTCGTTTAATAGTTTAGCCGCTAGAGCGTTAGCAAAGTTGAAACAAAAATGTGACTATTACCAAGCCCCTGATAGGAGTAGAAGAAAGATTGAAGACTTTCTTGAGAGCTCTTTAAATTATCTAACAAACGCTTTATGTTTGACCCACCCCGTTCCAATAGTTTAGCCGCTAGAGCGTTAGCAAAGTTGAAACAAAATTGTGACCAAGCCCCTCATAGGAGTAGAAGAAAGATTGAAGACTTTCCTGAGAGCTCTTTAAATTATCTAACCAATGCATTATGTTTGACTCACCTCGTTTATATAGTTTACCCGCTAGAGCATTATCAAAAGTGAAACAAAAATGTGACTATTTCCAAGCCCCTGATAGGAGTAGAATAAAGATTGAAGACTTTCCTGAGAGCTCTTTAAATTATCTAACCAATGCTTTATGTTTGACCCACCTCGTTTTAATAGTTTAGCCGCTAGAGCGTTAGCAACGTTGAAACAAAAATGTGACTATTACCGAGCCCCTGGTAGGAGTAGAAGAAAGATTGAAGACTTTCCTGAGAGCTATTACCAAGCCCCTGATAGGAGTAGAGGAAAGATTGAAGACTTTCTTGAGAGCTCTTTGAATTATCTAATTATTGCTTTATGTTTGACCCACCCCGTTCCAATAGTTTAGCCGCTAGAGCGTTAGCAAAGTTGAAACAAAATTGCGACTATTACCAAGCCCCTGGTAGGAGTAGAAGAAAGATTGAAGACTTTCCTGAGAGCTCTTTAAGTTATCTAACAAATGCTTTACGTTTGACCCACCGCGTTCTAATAGTTTAGCCGCTAGAGCGTTAGCAAAGTTGAAAGAAAAATGTGACTATTACCAAGCCCCTGATAGGAGTAGAATAAAGATTGAAGACTTTCCTGAGAGCTCTTTAAATTATCTAACCAATGCTTTATGTTTCACTCACCTCGTTTAAATAGTTTACCCGCTAGAGCATTAATCAAAGTGTAACAAAAATGTGACTATTTCCAAGCCCCTGATAGGAGTAGAATAAAGATTGAAGACTTTCCTGAGAGCCCTTTAAATTACCTAACCAAGGCTTTATGTTCGACCCACCTCGTTTTAATAGTTTAGCCGCTAGAGCGTTAGCAAAGTTGAAACAAAAATGTGACTATTACCAAGCCCCTGGTAGGAGTAGAAGAAAGATTGAAGACTTTCCTAAGAGCGCTTTAAATTATCTAACCAATGCTTTATGTTTGACCCACCGCGTTCCAATAGTTTAGCCGCTAGAGCGTTAGCATAGTTGAAACAAAAATGTGACTATTGCCGAGCCCCTGGTAGGAGCTGAAAAAGAGTGTAGACCTTCCTGAAAGCTCTTTAAATTATCTAACCAATGCTTTAACTTTGACCCACCTCGTTCAAATAGTTTAGCCGCTAGATTGTTAGCAAAGTTGAAACAAAAACAAGAAAAAACGTTAACTTCGGTTGCACCGAATACCCTTCACAGGTGCATTTCTGTTAGTAACTATGTGTCCAGTTTGTATAGAAGCTATATGCTATAGTAACTCGTTCTGAACAATTTCTTGGGAGATTACATTGTTACCTTAAAAAGTAATCTATACCAAATTTCGTGAATATATCTCGTCAAATGTTAAAGTTGTCCATACAAGGACTTGATTCCGATCGTTCAGTTTGTATGTCAGCTATATGCTATAGTTAACCGATCTGAACAATTTCTTCGGATATTACATTGTTGCCTTAGAAAATAATATATACCAAATTTCGTGAATATATCTTGTCAAATGTGAAAGTTTTCCATACAAGGACTTGATTCCGATCGTTCAGTTTGTATGGCAGCTATATGTTATAGTTAACCGATCTGAACAATGTTCTCGGATATTACATTTTTTCCCTAGAAAATAATCCATACCAAATTTGGTGATGATACATTGTCAAATGCGTAAGTTTTCCATTCAAGAACTTGATTCCGATCGTTCAGTTTGTATGGCAGCTATATGCTATAGTCAACCGATCTGAATAATTTCTTCGGAGACTACATTTTTGCCTTAGAAAATATTATATACCAAATTTCGTGAATATATCTTGTCAAATGTGAAAGTTTTCCATACAAGGACTTGATTCCGATCGTTCAGTTTGTATGGCGGCTATATGTTATAGTTAACCGATCTGAACTATTTTCTCGGATATTACATTTTTTCCCTAGAAAATAATCCATACCAAATTTGGTGATGATACATTGTCAAATGCGAAAGTTTTCCATATGAGAACTTGATTCCGATTGTTCAGTTTATATGGCAGCTATATGCTTTAGTAGTCCGATATCGGCCGTTCCGACAAATGAGCAGCTTCTTGAAGAGAAAATGACGTTTGCAAAATTTCAAAAGGATATCTTAAAAACTGAGGGACTAGTTCGTATATATACAGACAGACGGACAGACGGACAGACAGACGGACATGGCTAAATCGACTCAGCTCAACATCCTGATCATTTATATATATACTTTATAGGATCTCCGAGGCTTCCTTCTGGGTGTTACAAACGCCGTGACAAAGTTAATATACCCTGTTCAGGGTATAATAAGACTATTGCCAAGCCCCTGAATGAAGTAGAAGAAAGAGTGAAGATTTCCCTAAGAGCGCTTTAAATTATCTAACCAATGCTTTATGTTTGACTCACCTCGTTCTAATAGTTTAGCCTCAGAGCGTTATCAAAGTTGAAACAAAAATGTGACTATTTCCAAGCCCCTGATAGGAGTAGAAGCAAAATTGGGGACTTTCCTGAGAGCTCTTTAAATTATCTAACCAATGCTTTATGTTTGACCCACCTCGTTTTAATAGTTTAGCCGCTAGAGCGTTAGCAAAGTTGAAACAAAAATGTGACTATTACCAAGCCCCTGATAGGAGTAGAGGAAAGATTGAAGACTTTCTTGAGAGCTCTTTAAATTATCTAACAAATGCTTTATGTTTGACCCACCCCGTTCCAATATTTTAGCCGCTAGAGCGTTAGCAAAGTTGAAACAAAATTGTGACCAAGCCCCTCATAGGAGTAGAAGAAAGATTTATGACATTGCTGAGAGCTCTTTAAATTATCTAACCAATGCTTTATGTTTCACTCACCTCGTTTAAATAGTTTACCCGCTAGAGCATTAATAAAAGTGAAACAAAAATGTGACTATTTCCAAGCCCTTGATAAAAGTAGAAGAAAGATTGAAGACTTTCCTGAGAGCCCTTTAAATTACCTAACCAATGCTTTATGTTCGACCCACCTCGTTTTAATAGTTTAGCCGCTAGAGCGTTAGCAACGTTGAAACAAAAATGTGACTATTACCGAGCCCCTGGTAGGAGTAGAAGAACGATTGAAGATTTTCCAAAGAGCTCTTTGAATTATCTAATTATTGTTTTATGTTTGACCCACCTCGTTCCAATAGTTTAGCCCTAGAGCGTTATCAAAGTTGAAACAAAAATGTGACTATTGCCAAGCCCCTGATAGGAGTAGAAGAAAGATTGAAGACTTTCCTAGAGCCTTTAATTATCTACCAATGCTTTATGTTGACCCACCTCGTTCCAATAGTTTAGCCGCTAGAGCGTTAGCAAAGTTGAAACAAAATTGTGACCAAGCCCCTCATAGGAGTAGAAGAAAGATTGAAGACTTTCCTGAGAGCTCTTTAAATTATCTAACCAATGCTTTATGTTGACCCACCTCGTTTAATAGTTTAGCCGCTAGAGCGTTAGCAAAGTTGAAACAAAAATGTGACTATTTCCAAGCCCCTGATAGGAGTAGAAGAAAGATTGAAGACTTTCCTGAGAGCTCTTTAAATTATCTAACCAATGCTTTATGTTTGACCCACCTCGTTCTAATAGTTTAGCCGCTAGAGCGTTAGCAAAGTTGAAACAAAATTGTGACCAAGCCCCTCATAGGAGTAGAAGAAAGATTGAAGACTTTCCTGAGAGCCTTTAATTATCTAACCAATGCTTTATGTTGACCACCCTTCCAATAGTTTAGCCGCTAGAGCTTAGCAAAGTTGAAACAAAATTGTGAAACCCAAACCCTTAGGAGTAGAAGAAAGATTGAGATTTCCTAGAGCTCTTTGAATTATCTAATTATTGCTTTATGTTTGACCACCTCGTTCCAATAGTTTAGCCGCTAGAGCGTTAGCAAAGTTGAAACAAAAATGCGACTATTACCAAGCCCCTGGTAGGAGTAGAAAAAGATTGAAGACTTTCCTGAGAGCTCTTTAAATTATCTAACAAATGCTTTACGTTTGACCCACCGCGTTCTAATAGTTTAGCCGCTAGAGCGTTAGCAAAGTTGAAACAAAATTGTGACCAAGCCCCTCATAGGAGTAGAAGAAAGATTGAAGACTTTCCTGAGAGCTCTTTAAATTATCTAACCAATGCTTTATGTGTGACTCACCTCGTTTAATAGTTTAGCCGCTAGAGCGTTAGCAAAGTTGAAACAAAAATGTGACTATTCCAAGCCCCTGATAGGAGTAGAAGAAAGATTGAAGACTTTCCTGAGAGCCTTTAAATTATCTAACCAATGCTTTATGTTTGACCCACCTCGTTTAATAGTTTAGCCGCTAGAGCGTTAGCAAAATTGAAACAAAATGTGACTATTCCAAGCCCCTGATAGGAGTAGAAGAAAGATTGAAGACTTTCCTAAGAGCGCTTTAAATTATCTAACCAATGCTTTATGTGTGACTCACCTCGTTTAATAGTTTAGCCCTAGAGCGTTATCAAAGTTGAAACAAAAATGTGACTATTGCCAAGCCCCTGATAGGAGTAGAAGAAAGATTGAAGGTTTCCAAAAGCTCTTTGAATTATCTAAATGCTTTATGTTGACCCACCTCGTTCCAATAGTTTAGCCGCTAGAGCGTTAGCAAAGTTGAAACAAAAATGTGACTATTGCCGAGCCCCTGGTAGGAGTAGAAGAAAGATTGAAGACTTTCCTGAGAGCTCTTTAAATTATCTAACCAATGCTTTATGTTGACCCACCTCGTTCAATAGTTTAGCCTCTAGAGTGTTAGCAAAGTTGAAACAAAAATGTGACTATTTCCAAGCCCCTGATAGGAGTAGAAGCAAAATAGGGACGTTCCTGAGAAATCTTTAAATTATCTAACCAATGCTTTATGTTGACCACTCTTTTAATAGTTAGCCGCTAAAAAAAAAAAAAAAAAAAAAAAAAAAAAAAAAAAAAAAAAAAAAAAAAAAAAAAAAAAAAAAAAAAAAAAAAAAAAAAAAAAAAAAAAAAAAAAAAAAAAAAAAAAAAAAAACCCCCCCCCCCCCCCCCCCCCCCCCCCCCCCCCCCCCCCCCCCCCCCCCCCCCCCCCCCCCCCCCAAACCCCTGATTGGAGTAGAAAAAATTGGACTTTCCTGAGAGCTCTTTAAATTATCTAACTTTACGTTTGACCCACCTCGTTTTAATAGTTTAGCCGCTAGAGCGTTAGCAACGTTGAAACAAAAATGTGACTATTACCGAGTTCCTGATAGGAGTAGAGGAAAGATTGAAGACTTTCTTGAGAGCTCTTTAAATTATCTAACCAATGCTTTATGTTTGACCCACCCCGTTCCAATAGTTTAGCCGCAAGAGCGTTAGCAAAGTTGAAACAAAATTGTGACCAAGCCCCTCATAGGAGTAGAAGAAAGATTGATGACATTCCTGAGAGCTCTTTAAATTATCTAACCAGTGCTTTATGGTTTACTCACCTCGTTTAAATAGTTTACCCGCTAGGGCATTAATAAAAGTGAAACAAAAATGTGACTATTTCCAAGCCCTTGATAGGAGTAGAAGAAAGATTGAAGACTTTCCTGAGAGCTCTTTGAATTATCTAATTATTGCTTTATGTTTGACCCACCTCGTTTTAATAGTTTAGCCGCTAGAGAGTTAGCAACGTTGAAACAAAAATGTGACCAAGCCCCTCATAAGGGGTAGAAGAAAATTGAAGACTTTCCTGAGAGCGCTTTAAATTATCTAACCAATGCTTTATGTTTGACTCACCTCGTTTAACTAGTTTACCCGCTAGAGCATTATCAAAAGTGAAACAGAAATGTGACTATTGCCAAGCCCCTGATAGGAGTAGAAGAAAGAGTGAAGATTTTCCTAAGAGCGCTTTAAATTATCTAACCAATGCTTTATGTTTGACCCACCCCGTTCCAATAGTTTAGCCACTAGAGCGTTAGCAAAGTTGAAACAAAAATGTGACTATTGCCAAGCCCCTCGTAGGAGTAGAAGAAGGATTGAAGGTTTTCCAAAGAGCTCTTTGAATTATCTAATTATTGCTTTATGTTTGACCCACCTCGTTCCAATAGTTTAGCCGCTAGAGCGTTAGCATAGTTGAAACAAAAATGTGACTATTGCCGAGCCCCTGGTAGGAGCTGAAGAAAGAGTGTAGACCTTCCTGAAAGCTCTTTAAATTATCTAACCAATGCTTTAACTTTGACCCACCTCGTTCAAATAGTTTAGCCGCTAGAGTGTTAGCAAAGTTGAAACAAAAACAAGAAAAAACGTTAACTTCGGTTGCACCGAAGCTAAATACCCTTCACAGGTGCATTTCTGTTAGTAACTATGTGTCCAGTTTGTATAGAAGCTATATGCTATAGTAACTCGTTCTGAACAATTTCTTGGGAGATTACATTGTTACCTTAAAAAGTAATCTATACCAAATTTCGTGAATATATCTCGTCAAATGTTAAAGTTGTCCATACAAGGACTTGATTCCGATCGTTCAGTTTGTATGGCAGCTATATGCTATAGTTAACCGATCTGAACAATTTCTTCGGATATTACATTGTTGCCTTAGAAAATAATATATACCAAATTTCGTGAATATATCTTGTCAAATGTGAAAGTTTTCCATACAAGGACTTGATTCCGATCGTTCAGTTTGTATGGCAGCTATATGTTATAGTTAACCGATCTGAACAATTTTCTCGGATATTACATTTTTTCCCTAGAAAATAATCCATACCAAATTTGGTGATGATACATTGTCAAATGCGAAAGTTTTCCATACAAGAACTTGATTCCGATCGTTCAGTTTGTATGGCAGCTATATGCTATAGTCAACCGATCTGAATAATTTCTTCGGAGACTACATTTTTGCCTTAGAAAATATTATATACCAAATTTCGTGAATATATCTTGTCAAATGTGAAAGTTTTCCATACAAGGACTTGATTCCGATCGTTCAGTTTGTATGGCAGCTATATGTTATAGTTAACCGATCTAAACTATTTTCTCGGATATTACATTTTTTCCCTAGAAAATAATCCATACCAAATTTGGTGATGATACATTGTCAAATGCGAAAGTTTTCCATATGAGAACTTGATTCCGATTGTTCAGTTTATATGGCAGCTATATGCTATAGTGGTCCGATATCGGCCGTTCCGACAAATGAGCAGCTTCTTGAAGAGAAAATGACGTTTGCAAAATTTCAAAAGGATATCTTAAAAACTGAGGGACTAGTTCGTATATATACAGACAGACGGACAGACGGACAGACAGACGGACATGGCTAAATCGACTCAGCTCAACATCCTGATCATTTATATATATACTTTATAGGGTCTCCGACGCTTCCTTCTGGGTGTTACAAACGTCGTGACAAAGTTAATATACCCTGTTCAGGGTATAATAAGACTATTGCCAAGCCCCTGAATGAAGTAGAAGAAAGAGTGAAGATTTCCCTAAGAGCGCTTTAAATTATCTAACCAATGCTTTATGTTTGACTCACCTCGTTCTAATAGTTTAGCCTCAGAGCGTTATCAAAGTTGAAACAAAAATGTGACTATTTCCAAGCCCCTGATAGGAGTAGAAGCAAAATTGGGGACTTTCCTGAGAGCTCTTTAAATTATCTAACCAATGCTTTATGTTTGACCCACCTCGTTTTAATAGTTTAGCCGCGAGAGCGTTAGCAAAGTTGAAACAAAAATGTGACTATTACCAAGCCCCTGATAGGAGTAGAGGAAAGATTGAAGACTTTCTTGAGAGCTCTTTAAATTATCTAACAAATGCTTTATGTTTGACCCATCCCGTTCCAATATTTTAGCCGCTAGAGCGTTAGCAAAGTTGAAACAAAATTGTGACCAAGCCCCTCATAGGAGTAGAAGAAAGATTTATGACATTGCTGAGAGCTCTTTAAATTATCTAACCAATGCTTTATGTTTCACTCACCTCGTTTAAATAGTTTACCCGCTAGAGCATTAATAAAAGTGAAACAAAAATGTGACTATTTCCAAGCCCTTGATAAGAGTAGAAGAAAGATTGAAGACTTTCCTGAGAGCCCTTTAAATTACCTAACCAATGCTTTATGTTCGACCCACCTCGTTTTAATAGTTTAGCCGCTAGAGCGTTAGCAACGTTGAAACAAAAATGTGACTATTACCGAGCCCCTGGTAGGAGTAGAAGAACGATTGAAGATTTTCCAAAGAGCTCTTTGAATTATCTAATTATTGTTTTATGTTTGACCCACCTCGTTCCAATAGTTTAGCCGCTAGAGCGTTAGCAAAGTTGAAACAAAAATGTGACTATTGCCGAGCCTCTGGTAGGAGCAGAAGAAAGATTGTAGACTTTCCTGAAAGCTCTTTAAATTATCTAACCAATGCTTTTACTTTGACCCACCTCGCTCAAATAGTTTAGCCGCTAGATTGTTAGCAAAGTTGAAACAAAAATATGACTATTGCCAAGCCCCTGAATGAAGTAGAAGAAAGAGTGAAGATGTCCCTAAGAGCGCTTTAAATTATCTAACCAATGCTTTATGTTTGACTCACCTCGTTTTAATAGTTTAGCCTCAGAGCGTTATCAAAGTTGAAACAAAAATGTGACTATTTCCAAGCCCCTGATAGGAGTAGAAGCAAAATTGGGGACTTTCCTGAGAGCTCTTTAAATTATCTAAACAATGCTTTATGTTTGACCCACCTCGTTTTAATAGTTCAGCCGCTAGAGCGTTAGCAAAGTTGAAAAAAAAATGTGACTATTACCAAGCCCCTGATAGGAGTAGAGGAAAGATTGAAGACTTTCTTGAGAGCTCTTTAAATTGTCTAACAAATGCTTTATGTTTGACCCACCCCGTTCCAATATTTTAGCCGCTAGAGCGTTAGCAAAGTTGAAACAAAATTGTGACCAAGCCCCTCATAGGAGTAGAAGAAAGATTTATGACATTCCTGAGAGCTCTTTAAATTATCTAACCAATGCTTTATGTTTCACTCACCTCGTTTAAATAGTTTACCCGCTAGAGCATTAATAAAAGTGAAACAAAAATGTGACTATTTCCAAGCCCTTGATAAGAGTAGAAGAAAGATTGAAGACTTTCCTTAGAGCCCTTTAAATTACCTAACCAATGCTTATGTTCGACCCACCTCGTTTCAATAGTTTAGCCACTAGAGCGTTAGCAAAGTTGAAACAAAAATGTGACTATTGCCAAGCCCCTGATAGGAGTAGAAGAAAAAGTGAAGATTTTCCTAAGAGCGCTTTAAATTATATAATCAATGCTTTATGTTTGACCCACCGCGTTCCAATAGTTTAGCCGCTAGAGCTTTAGCAAAGTTGAAACAAAATTGTGACCACGCCCGTCATAGGAGTAGAAGAAAGATTGAAGACTTTCCTGAGAGCTCTTTAAATAATCTAACCAATGCTTTATGTTTAACTCACCTCGTTTATATAGTTTACCCGCTAGAGCATTATCAAAAGTGAAACAAAAATGTGACTATATCCAAGCCCCTGATAGGAGTAGAATAAAGATTGAAGACTTTCCTGAGAGCTCTTTAAATTATCTAACCAATGCTTTATGTTTGACCCACCGCGTTCCAATAGTTTAGCCGCTAGAGCGTTAGCAAAGTTGAAACAAAATTGTGACCAAGCCCCTCATAGGAGTAGAAGAAAGATTGCAGACTTTCGTGAGAGCTATTACCAAGCCCCTGGTAGGAGTAGAATAAAGATTGAAGACTTTCCTGAGAGCTCTTTAAATTATCTAACAAATGCTTTACGTTTGACCCACCGCGTTCTAATAGTTTAGCCGCTAGAGCGTTAGCAAAGTTGAAAGAAAAATGTGACTATTACCAAGCCCCTGATAGGAGTAGAATAAAGATTGAAGACTTTCCTGAGAGCTCTTACAATTATCTAACCAATGCTTTATGTTTCACTCACCTCGTTAAAATAGTTTACCCGCTAGAGCATTAATAAAAGTGTAACAAAAATGTGACTATTTCCAAGCCCCTGATAGGAGTAGAATAAAGATTGAAGACTTTCCTGAGAGCTCTTTGAATTATCTAATTATTGCTTTGTGTTTGACCCACCTCGTTTTAATAGTTTAGCCGCTAGAGCGTTAGCAAAGTTGAAACAAAAATGTGACTATTACCAAGCCCCTGGTAGGAGTAGAAGAAAGATTGAAGACTTTCCTAAGAGCGCTTTAAATTATCTAACCAATGCTTTATGTGTGACTCACCTCGTTCTAATAGTTTAGCCTCAGAGTGTTATCAAAGTTGAAACAAAAATGTGACTATTTCCAAGCCCCTGATAGGAGTAGAAGAAAGATTGGGGACTTTCCTGAGAGAGAACGACCCACCTCGTTCCAATAGTTTAGCTGCTAGAGCGTTAGCAAAGTTGAAACAAAAATGTTATTATTGCCGAGCCCCTGATAGGAGTAGAAGAAATATTGAAGACTTTCCTGAGAGCTCTTTAAATTATCTAACCAATGCTTTATGTTCGACCCACCTCGTTCCAATAGTTTAGCCGCTAGAGCGTTAGCAAAGTTGAAACAAAATTGTGACTATTTCCAAGCCCCTGATAGGAGTAGAAGCAAAATTGGGGACGTTCCTGAGAGCCCTTTAAATTATCTAACCAATGCTTTATGTGTGACTCAACTCGTTACAATAGTTTAGCCGCTAGAGCGTTAGCAAAGTTGAAACAAAATTGTGACCAAGCCCCTGATAGGAGTAGAAGAAAGATTGAAGACTTTCCTGAGAGCTCTTTAAATTATCTAACCAATGCTTTATGTGTGACTCACCTCGTTCCAATAGTTTATCCGCTAGAGCGTTAGCAAAGTTGAAACAAAATTGTGACCAAGCCCCTCATAGTAGTAGAAGAAAGATTGAAGACTTTCCTGAGAGCGCTTTAAATTATCTAACCAATGCTTTATGTTTGACTCACCTCGTTTAACTAGTTTACCCGCTAGAGCATTATCAAAAGTGAAACAGAAATGTGACTACTGCCAAGCCCCTGATAGGAGTAGAAGAAAGAGTGAAGATTTTCCTAAGAGCGCTTTAAATTATCTAACCAATGCTTTATGTTTGACCCACCCCGTTCCAATAGTTTAGCCACTAGAGCGTTAGCAAAGTTGAAACAAAAATGCGACTATTGCCAAGCCCCTCGTAGGAGTAGAAGAAGGATTGAAGATTTTCCAAAGAGCTCTTTGAATTATCTAATTATTGCTTTATGTTTGACCCACCTCGTTCCAATAGTTTAGCCGCTAGAGCGTTAGCAAAGTTGAAACAAAAATGTGACTATTGCCGAGCCCCTGGTAGGAGCTGAAGAAAGAGTGTAGACCTTCCTGAAAGCTCCTTAAATTATCTAACCAATGCTTTAACTTTGACCCACCTCGTTCAAATAGTTTAGCCGCTAGATTGTTAGCAAAGTTGAAACAAAAATAAGACTATTGCCAAGCCCCTGAATAAAGTATAGGGTGATTTTTTAAGAGCTTGATAACTTTTTTAAAAAAAAAAACGCATAAAATTTGCAAAATCTCATCGGTTCTTTATTTGAAACGTTAGATTGGTTCATGACATTTACTTTTTGAAGATAATTTCATTTAAATGTTGACCGCGGCTGCGTCTTAGGTGGTCCATTCGGAAAGTTCAATTTTGGGCAACTTTTTCGAGCATTTCGGCCGGAATAGCCCGAATTTCTTCGGAAATGTTGTCTTCCAAAGCTGGAATAGTTGCTGGCTTATTTCTGTAGACTTTAGACTTGACGTAGCCCCACAAAAAATAGTCTAAAGGCGTTAAATCGCATGATCTTGGTGGCCAACTTACGGGTCCATTTCTTGAGATGAATTGTTGTCCGAAGTTTTCCCTCAAAATGGCCATAGAATCGCGAGCTGTGTGGCATGTAGCGCCATCTTGTTGAAACCACATGTCAACCAAGTTCAGTTCTTCCATTTTTGGCAACAAAAAGTTTGTTAGCATCGAACGATAGCGATCGCCATTCACCGTAACGTTGCGTCCAACAGCATCTTTGAAAAAATACGGTCCAATGATTCCACCAGCGTACAAACCACACCAAACAGTGCATTTTCGGGATGCATGGGCAGTTCTTGAACGGCTTCTGGTTGCTCTTCACCCCAAATGCGGCAATTTTGCTTATTTACGTAGCCATTCAACCAGAAATGAGCCTCATCGCTCATCGGACACGGACGCGAAACACATTTCGAACCGAACACTGATTTTGGTAATAAAATTCAATGATTTGCAAGCGTTGCTCGTTAGTAAGTCTATTCATGATGAAATGTCAAAGCATACTGAGCATCTTTCTCTTTGACACCATGTCTGACATCCCACGTGATCTGTCAAATACTACTGCATGAAAATCCTAACCTCAAAAAAATCACCCGTTAGAAGAAAGAGTGAAGATTTCCCTAAGAGCGCTTTAAATTATATAACCAATGCTTTATGTTTGACTCACCTCGTTCTAATAGTTTAGCCTCAGAGCGTTATCAAAGTTGAAACAAAAATGTGACTATTTTCAAGCCCCTGATAGGAGTAGAAGAAAAATTGGGGACTTTCCTGAGAGCTCTTTAAATTATCTAGCCAATGCTTTATGTTTGACCCACCTCGTTTTCATAGTTTAGCCGCTAGAGCGTTAGCAAAGTTGAAACAAAAATGTGACTATTACCAAGCCCCTGATAGGAGTAGAGGAAAGATTGAAGACTTTTCTCAGAGCTCTTTAAATTATCTAACAAATGCTTTATGTTTGACCCACCCCGTTCCAATATTTTAGCCGCTAGAGCGTTAGCAAAGTTGAAACAAAATTGTGACCAAGCCCCTCATAGGAGTAGAAGAATGATTTATGACATTCCTGAGAGCTCTTTAAATTATCTAACCAATGCTTTATGTTTCACTCACCTCGTTTAAATAGTTTACCCGCTAGAGCATTAATAAAAGTGAAACAAAAATGCGACTATTTCCAAGCCCTTGATAAGAGTAGAAGCAAGATTGAAGACTTTCCTGAGAGCCCTTTAAATTACCTAACCAATGCTTTATGTTCGACCCACCCCGACTTTGTAGACTTCAGTAAGATAAAGAAGGTTAATTAACCGTAATACGTTAAACTAATGATTTGAGGCATTTCGATATCGATTCCTAAATGTGTATATACAAGAAAATCGACTTTATACCTAAATATAAGATTACGGAATTCTTCTGAATGCACTGCCGTTATGCCTCTAAGGCTTTTGTAGACTTCAGTAAGATAAAGAGGGTTAATTAGCTTAAATATGTTAAACTAATGATTTGAAGCATTTTGATATCGATTGCTAAATGTGTATATACAAGAAAATCGACTTTATACCTAAATATAAGATTATGTAATTCTTCTTAATGCTTTGCCGTTATGCCGTTAAGGCGTTTGTAGACTTCAGTAAGATAAAGAGGGTTAATTAACTTAAATATGTTAAACTAATGATTTGTGGCATTTCGATATCGATTGCTAAATGTGTATACACAAGAAAATCGACTTTATACCTAAATATATGATAACGGAATTCTTCTGAATGCACTGCCGTTATGCCGCTAAGGCTTTTGTAGACTTCAGTAAGATAAAAAGGGTTAATTAGCTTAAATATGTTAAACTAATGATTTGAAGCATAACGAAAGCTTATGTGTATATACAACAAAATCGACTTTATACCTAAATATAAGATTATGTAATTCTTCTGAATGCACTGCCGTTATGCCGCTACGTCTTTTGTAGACTTCAGTAAGATAAAGAGGGTTAATTAATTTAAATATGTTAAACTAATAATTTGTGGCATTTCGATATCGATTGCTAAATGTGTATATACAAGAAAATCGACTTTATACCTAAATATAAGATTACGGAATTCTTCTAACGGGTGATTTTTTAAGAGCTTGATAACTTTTTTAAAAAAAAAAACGCATAAAATTTGCAAAATCTCATCGGTTCTTTATTTGAAACGTTAGATTGGTTCATGACATTTACTTTTTGAAGATAATTTCATTTAAATGTTGACCGCGGCTGCGTCTTAGGTGGTCCATTCGGAAAGTCCAATTTTGGGCAACTTTTTCGAGCATTTCGGCCGGAATAGCCCGAATTTCTTCGGAAATGTTGTCTTCCAAAGCTGGAATAGTTGCTGGCTTATTTCTGTAGACTTTAGACTTGACGTAGCCCCACAAAAAATAGTCTAAAGGCGTTAAATCGCATGATCTTGGTGGCCAACTTACGGGTCCATTTCTTGAGATGAATTGTTGTCCGAAGTTTTCCCTCAAAATGGCCATAGAATCGCGAGCTGTGTGGCATGTAGCGCCATCTTGTTGAAACCACATGTCAACCAAGTTCAGTTCTTCCATTTTTGGCAACAAAAAGTTTGTTAGCATCGAACGATAGCGATCGCCATTCACCGTAACGTTGCGTCCAACAGCATCTTTGAAAAAATACGGTCCAATGATTCCACCAGCGTACAAACCACACCAAACAGTGCATTTTTCGGGATGCATGGGCAGTTCTTGAACGGCTTCTGGTTGCTCTTCACCCCAAATGCGGCAATTTTGCTTATTTACGTAGCCATTCAACCAGAAATGAGCCTCATCGCTCATCGGACACGGACGCGAAACACATTTCGAACCGAACACTGATTTTGGTAATAAAATTCAATGATTTGCAAGCGTTGCTCGTTAGTAAGTCTATTCATGATGAAATGTCAAAGCATACTGAGCATCTTTCTCTTTGACACCATGTCTGACATCCCACGTGATCTGTCAAATACTACTGCATGAAAATCCTAACCTCAAAAAAATCACCCGTTACATGAACTGCCGTTATGCCGCAATGGCTTTGTGTTAACTTCAGTGCGTTAAAGAAGCTTTATTGACTTAAATATGTTAAACTTATGATTTGAAGATTTTCGATATCGATTGCTAAATGTGTATACACAAGAAAATCGACTTTATACCTAAATATAAGATTACGTAATTCTTCTAAATGCTTTGCCGTTATGCCGTTTAGGCGTTTTTAGACTTCAGTAAGATAAAGAGGGTTAATTAACTTAAATATGTTAAACTAATGATTGGAAGCATTTCGGTATCGATTACTAAATGAGTATATACAAGAAAATCGACTTTATACCTAAATATAAGATTACGTAATTCTTCTAAATGCTTTGCCGTTATGCCGTTAAGGCGTTTGTAGACTTCAGTAAGATAAAGAGGGTTAATTAACTTAAATACGTTAAACTAATGATTTGAGGCATTTCGATATCGATTGCTAAATGTGCATATACAAGAAAATCGACTTTATACATAAATAGAAGATTACGGAATTCTTCCAAATGCACTTCCGTTATGCCGTTATGGCTTTATGTTAACTTCAGTTCGTTAAAGAAGGTTTATTAACTTAGATATGTTACACCAGTTATTAGAAGCATTTCGAAATCGACTGCTTAATGCATATATACAAGAAAATCGACTTTATACGTAAATATAAGATTACGGAATTCTTCCAAATGTACTGTCGTTATGCCGCCATGGATTTATGCCAACTTCAGTTCGTTAAAGAGGGTTTATTAACTTAAATATGTTAAACTAATGATTTGAAGCATTTCGATATCGATTGCTAAATGCGTATATACAACAAAATCGATTTTAGACCTTAATATAAAATTACGAAATTCTCCCAAATGCACTGCCGTTATACCGTTATGGCTTTATGGAAACTTCAGTAAGATAAAAAAGGTTAATTAACTAAAATATGTTAAACTAATGATTTGAAGCATTTCGATATCGATTGCTAAATACGTATATACAAGAAAATCGACTTTATACCTAAATATAAGATTACGAAATTATTCTAAATGCACTGCCGTTATGCCGCCATGGATTTATGCCAACTTCAGTTCGTTAAAGAGGGTTTATTAACTTAAATATGTTAAACTAATGATTTGAAGCATTTCGATATCGATTGCTAAATGAGTTTATACAAGAAAATCGACTTTATACCAAAATATAAAATTATGTAGTTCTTCTAAATGCTTTGCCGTTATCCGTTAAGCTGTTTGTAGACTTCAGTAAGATAAAGAGGGTTAATTAACTTAAATATGTTAAACTAATGATTTGAAGCATTTCGATATCGATTGCTAAATGAGTATATACAAGAAAGTCGACTTTATACCTAAATATAAGATTACGTAATTCTTCTAAATGCTTTGCCTTAATGCCGTTAAGATGTTTGTAGACTTCCGTAAGATAAAGAGGGTTAATTAACTTAAATACGTTAAACTAATGATTTGAGGCATTTCGATATCGATTGCTAAATGTGTATATACAAGAAAATCGACTTTATACGTAAATATATGATAACGGAATTCTTCTGAATGCACTGCCGTTATGCCGCTAAGGCTTTTGTAAACTTCAGTAAGATAAAGAGGGTTAATTAGCTTAAATATGTTAAAGTAATTATTTGAAGCATTTCGATATCGATTGCTAAATGTGTATATACAACAAAATCGACTTTATACCTAAATATAAAATTATGTAATTCTTCTAAATGCTTTGCCGTTATGCCGTTAAGGCGTTTGTAGACTTCAGTAAGATAAAGAGGGTTAATTAACTTAAATATGTTAAACTAATGATTTAAAGCATTTCGGTATCGATTGCTAAATGAGTATATACAAGAAAATCGACTATATACCTAAATATAAGATTACGTAATTCTTCTAAATGCTTTGCCGTTATGCCGTTAAGGCGTTTGTAGACTTCAGTAAGATAAAGAGGGTTAATTAACTTAAATATGTTAAACTAATGATTTGAGGCATTTCGATATCGATTGCTAAATGCGTATATACAAGAAAATCGACTTTATACCAAAATATATGATAACGGAATTCTTCTAACGGGTGATTTTTTTGAGGTTAGGATTTTCATGCAGTAGTATTTGACAGATCACGTGGGATGTCAGACATGGTGTCAAAGAGAAAGATGCTCAGTATGCTTTGACATTTCATCATGAATAGACTTACTAACGAGCAACGCTTGCAAATCATTGAATTTTATTACCAAAATCAGTGTTCGGTTCGAAATGTGTTTCGCGTCCGTGTCCGATGAGCGATGAGGCTCATTTCTGGTTGAATGGCTACGTAAATAAGCAAAATTGCCGCATTTGGGGTGAAGAGCAACCAGAAGCCGTTCAAGAACTGCCCATGCATCCCGAAAAATGCACTGTTTGGTGTGGTTTGTACGCTGGTGGAATCATTGGACCGTATTTTTTCAAAGATGCTGTTGGACGCAACGTTACGGTGAATGGCGATCGCTATCGTTCGATGCTAACAAACTTTTTGTTGCCAAAAATGGAAGAACTGAACTTGGTTGACATGTGGTTTCAACAAGATGGCGCTACATGCCACACAGCTCGCGATTCTATGGCCATTTTGAGGGAAAACTTCGGACAACAATTCATCTCAAGAAATGGACCCGTAAGTTGGCCACCAAGATCATGCGATTTAACGCCTTTAGACTATTTTTTGTGGGGCTACGTCAAGTCTAAAGTCTACAGAAATAAGCCAGCAACTATTCCAGCTTTGGAAGACAACATTTCCGAAGAAATTCGGGCTATTCCGGCCGAAATGCTCGAAAAAGTTGCCCAAAATTGGACTTTCCGAATGGACCACCTAAGACGCAGCCGCGGTCAACATTTAAATGAAATTATCTTCAAAAAGTAAATGTCATGAACCAATCTAACGTTTCAAATAAAGAACCGATGAGATTTTGCAAATTTTATGCGTTTTTTTTTTTAAAAAAGTTATCAAGCTCTTAAAAAATCACCCTATACATGCATTGCCGTTATGCCGTTAAGACGTTTGTAGGCTTCAGTAAGATAAAGGGGGTTAATTAACTTAAATATGTTAAACTTATGATTTGAGGCATTTCGATATCGATTGCTAAATGAGTATATACAAGAAAATCGTTTTTATACCTAAATATAAGATTACGTAATTCTTCTAAATGCTTTGCCGTTATGCCGTTAAGGCGTTTGTAGACTTAAATAAGATAAAGAGGGTTAATTAACTTAAATATGTTAAACTAATGATTTGAGGCATTTCGATATCGATTGCTAAATTTGTGTATACAACAAAATCGATTTTATACCTAAATATAAGCTTACGGAATTATTCTAAATGCACTGCCGTTATGCCGTTATGGCTTTATGTTAACTTCAGTTCGTTAAAGAAGGTTTATTAACTTAGATATGTTACACCAGTTATTTGAGGCATTTCGGAATCGATTGCTTAATGCAAATACAAGAAAATCGACTTTATACCTAAATATAAAATTACGGAATTCTTCTAAATGCACTGCCGTTATGCCGTTGTGGCTTTATGTTAACTTCTGTTCGTTAAAGTAGGTTTATTAACTTAAATATGTTAATTCAGTTATTTGAAGTATCTCGATATCGATTGCTTAATGCATATATACAAGAAAATCGACTTTATACCTAAATATAAGATTATGGAATTCTTCCAAATGTACTGTCGTTATGCCGCCATGGCTTTATATCACTTTCGATACGATAAAGAAGGTTAATTAACTTAAATATGTTAAACTAATGATTTGAAGCATTTGAGTATATACAACAAAATCGACTTTATACCTAAGTATAAAATTACTGAACTTTTCTACATGCACTGCCGTTATGCCGACATGGCTTTATGTTAACTTCAGTGCGTTAAAGACAGTTTATTAACTTAAATATGTTAAACTAATGATTTGAAGTATTTCGATATCGATTGGTTAATGCATATGTATATACAAGAAAATCGACTTTATACCTAAATATAAGATTACGGAATTCTTCTAATTGTAACGTCGTTATGCCGCCATTGCTTTATATCAACTTCAATACGTTAAAGAAGGTTAATCAACTTAAATATGTTAAACTAATGATTTGAAGCATTTCGATTTCGATTGCTAAATGAGTATATACAATAAAATCGACTTTATACCTAAATATAATATTATTTAATTCTTCCAAATGCACTGCCGTTATGCCGTTAAGGCTTTTGTAGACTTCATTAAGATAGAGAGGGTTAATTAACTTAAATATGTTAAACTAATGATTTGAAGCATTTCGATATCGATTGCTAAATGTGTATTTACAACAAAATCGATTTTATACCTAAATATTATATTACGGAATAATTCCAAATGCACTGCCGTTATGCCGCTAAGGCATTTGTAGTCTTAAGTAAGATAAAGATGTTTAATTAACTTAAATATGTTAAACTAATTATTTGAAGCATTTCGATATCGATTGCTGAATGAGTATATACAAGAAAATCGACTTTATACCAAAATATAAAATCATGTAGTTCTTCTAAATGCTTTGCCGTTATCCGTTAAGCCGTTTGTAGACTTCAGTAAGATAAAGAGTGTTAATTAAATTAAATATGTTAAGCTAATGATTTGAGGCATTTCGATATCGAATGCTAAATGTGTACATACAAACATTTGACTTTATACCTAAATATAAGATTACGGAATTCTTCTAAATGCACTGCCGTTATGCCGCCATGGCTTTATATCAACTTCAATACGTTAAAGAAGTTTAATTAACTTAAACATATTATACTAAGGATTTGAAGCATTTCGATATCGATTGCTAAATGTGTGTACACAAGAAAATCGAATTTATACCTAAATATAAGATTACGGAATTCTTCTTTATGCACTGCCGTTATGCCGCCATGGCTTTATGTTAACTTCAGTGCGTTAAAGAAGCCTTATTTACTTAAAAATGTTAAACTAATGATTTGAAGCATTTCGATATCGATTGCTAAATGTGTATATACAACAAAATCGAATTTATACCTAAATATAAGATTACGGAATTCTTCCAAATGCGCTGCCGTTATACCGTTATGGCATTATGTGAACTTCAGTAAGAAAAAGAAGGTTAATTAACTTAAATATGTTAAACTAATGATTTGAAGCATTTCGATATCGATTGCTAAATGTGTATATAGAAGTAAATCGACTTTATACCTACATATAAGATTACGGAATTCTTCTAAATGCACTGCTGTTATGCCGCCATGGCTTTATGCCAACTTCAGTTCGTTAAAGAAGGTTTATTAACTTAAATATGTTAAACTAATGATTTGAAGCATTTCGATATCCATTGCTAAATGTGTATATACAAGAAAATCGACTTTATACCTAAACATATGATAACGGATTTCTTCTAAATGCACTGCCGCTATGCCGTTATGGCTTTATGTTAACTTCAGTTCG
This sequence comes from Bactrocera correcta, assembly GCA_027475135.1. NCBI lineage: Eukaryota > Metazoa > Arthropoda > Insecta > Diptera > Tephritidae > Bactrocera > Bactrocera correcta. The sequence goes on from JAPZAG010000551.1 coordinate 37,935, forward strand.
TTAAAGAGGGTTTATTATCTTAAATATGTTAGACCAGTTATTTGATGCATTTCGATATTGATTTGTTAATGCATATGTATATACAAGAAAATCGACTTTATACCTAAATATAAGATTACGGAATTCTTCCAAATGTAATGTCGTTATGCCGCCATGGCTTTATATCAATTTCAATACGTTAAAGAAGGTTAATTAACTTAAATATGTTAAATTAATGATTTGAAACATTTCGATATCGATTGCTAAATGTGTATACACAAGAAAATCGAATTTATACCTAAATATAAGATTACGGAAATCTTCTACATGCACTGCCGTTATGCCGAAATGGCTTTATGTTAACTTCAGTGCGTTAAAGAAACTTCATAGACTTTAATATGTTAAATTTATGATTTGAAGCATTTCGATATCGATTGCTTAATGTGTATATACAAGAAAATCGACTTTATACCTAAATATAAGATAACGGAATTCTTCTAAATGCACTGCCTTTATGCCGTTTTGGCTTTATTTTAACTTCAGTTCGTTAAAGAAGATTTATTATCTTAAATATGTTAGACCAGTTATTTGAAGCATTTCGATATCGATTGCTTAATGCATATGTATATACAAGAAAATCGACTTTACTGAAGTCTACACAAAGCCTTAACGGTATAACGGCAGTGCATTTAGGAGAATTCCGTAATCTTATATTTAGGTATAAAGTCGATTTTCTTGTATATATGCATTTAGCAATCCATATCGAAATGCTGCAAATAACTGGTTAAAATATTTAAGTTAATAAACCTTTTTTAACGAACTGAAGTTAACATAAAGCCATAAATGCATAACGGCAGTGCATTGAGAAGAACTCCGTTATCTTATATTTAGGTATAAAGTCTGTTTTCTTCTATATACATATTTAGCAATCGACATCAAAATGCTTCAAACCATTAGTTTAACATATTTAAGTTAATTAACCCTCTTTATCTTATTAAAGTCTACAAAAGCTTCAACGGCATAACGGCAGTGCATTTGGAAGAATTACGTAATCTTATATTTAGGTATAAAGTCGATTTTCTTGTATATACACATTTAGCAATCCATATCGAAATGATGCAAATAACTGGTTAAAATATTTAAGTTAATAAACCTTTTTTAACGAACTGAAGTTAACATAAAGCCATAAATGCATAACGGCAGTGCATTGAGAAGAACTCCGTTATCTTATATTTAGGTATAAAGTCGATTTTCTTCTATATACATATTTAGCAATCGACATCAAAATGCTTCAAACCATTAGTTTAACATATTTAAGTTAATTAACCCTCTTTATCTTACTAAAGTCTACAAAAGCTTCAACGGCATAACGGCAGTGCATTTGGAAGAATTACGTAATCTTATATTTAGGTATAAAGTCGATTTTCTTGTATATACACATTTAGCAATCGATATCGAAATGCTTCAAATCATTAGTTTAACATATTTAAGTTAATTAACCTTCTTTAGCGAACTGAAGTTGGCTCAAATCATTAGTTTAACATATTTAAGTTAATTAACCTTCTTTATCTTACTGAAGTTAACATAAAGCAATAACGGCATATCGGCAGTGCATTTAGAAGAATTCCGTTATAATATATTTAGGTATAAAGTCGATTTTCTTGTATATACACATTTAGCAATCGATACCGAAATGATTCAAATCATTACTTTAACATATTTAAGTTAATAAACCTTCTTTAACGAACTGAAGTTGGCATAACGGCAGTGCATTTAGAATAATTCCGTAATCTTATATTTAGGTATAAAGTCGATTTTCTTAAATTTGCACAATAAGCAATCGATATCGAAATGCTTCAAATCATTAGATTAACATATTTAAGTTAAGAAATTTTTTTTGGCTTACTGAAGTCTACACAAAGCCTTAACGGTATAACGGCATTGCATTTAGGAGAATTACGTAATCTTATATTTAGGTATAAAGTCGATTTTGTTGTATATACACATTTAGCATTCGATATCGAAATGCTTCAAATCATTAGTTTAGCATATTTAAGCTATTTAACCCTCTTTATTTTACTAAGGTCTACAAAAGCCTTAACGGCATAACGGCAGTTCATTTAGAGTAATTCCGTAATCTTATATTTAGGTATAAAGTCGATTTTCTTGTATATACGCATTTAGCAATCGATATCGAAATGCTTCAGATCATTAGTTTAGCATATTTAATTTAATTAACCTTCTTTATCTTATTGAAGTTTACATAAAGCCATAACGGTATAACGGCAGTGCATTTGGGAGAATTTCGTAATCTTATATTTAGGTATAAAGTCGATTTTGTTGTATATACACATTTAGTAATCGATATCGAAATGCCTCAAATCATTAGTTTAACACACTTAAGTTAACTAACCTTCTTTAACATATTGAAGTTGATATAAAGCCATGGCGGCATAACGACAGTACATTTGGAAGAATTCCGTACTCTTTTATTTAGGTATAAAGTCGATTTTCTTGTATATACGCATTTAGCAATCGATATCGAAATGCTTCAAATCATTAGTTTAACATATTTAAGTTAATAAACCTTCTTTAACGAACTGAAGTTAACATAAAGCCATAACGGTATAACGGCAGCGAATTTAGAAGAATTCCGTTATCTTATGTTTAGGTATAAAGTCGATTTTCTTGTATATACACATTAAGCAATCGATATCGAAATGCTTCAAGTCATTAGTTTAACATATTAAAGTTAATTAACCTTCTTTAACGAAATGAAGTTGGCATAAATCCATGGCGGCATAACGGCCGTGCATTTAGAATAATTCCGTAATCTTATATTTAGGTATAATGTCGATTTTCTTGTATATACGCATTTAGCAATCGATATCGAAATGCTTCAAATCATTAGTTTAACATATTTAAGTTAATAAACCATTTTTAACGAACGGAAGTTGGCATAAATCCATGGCGTCATAACGGCAGTGCATTTAGAATAATTCCGTAATCTTATATTTAGGTATAAAGTCGATTTTCTTAAATTTACACAATAAGCAATCGATATCGAAATGCTTCAAATCATTAGTTTAACATATTTAAGTTAATAAATTTTTTTTGGCTTACTGAAGTCTACACAAAGCCTTAACGGTATAATGGCATTGCATTTAGGAGAATTCCGTAATCTTATATTTAGGTATAAAGTCGATTTTCTCAAATTTACACAATAAGCAATCGATATCGAAATGCTTCAAATCATTAGTTTAACATATTTAAGTTAATAAACTTTTTTTAGCTTACGGAAGTCTACACAAAGCCTTAACGGTAAAGCGGCAGTGCATTTAGGAGAATTCCGTAATCTTATATTTAGGTATAAAGTCGATTTTCTTAAATTTACACAATAAGCAATCGATATCGAAATGCTTCAAATCATTAGTTTAACATATTTAAGTTAATAAACTTTTTTTAGCTTACTGAAGTCTACACAAAGCCTTAACGGTAAAACGGCAGTGCATTTAGGAGAATTCCGTAATCTTATATTTAGATGTAAAGTCGATTTTCTTGTATTTACATATTTAGCAATCGATATCGAAATGCTTCAAACCATTAGTTTAACATATTTAAGTTAGTTAATCTTCTTAACGTATTGAAGGTGATATAAAGCCATGATGGCATAACGACAGTACATTTGGAAGAATTCTGTAATCTTATATTTAGGTATAAAGTCGATTTTCTTGTATATACACATTTTACAATTGATATCGAAATGCTTCAAATCATTAGTTTAACATATTTAAGTTAACAAACCTACTTTAACGAACTAAAGTTGACATAAAGCCTTGGCGGAATGACGGCAGTGTATTTGGAAGAATTCCGTTATCCTATATTTAGGTATAAAGTCAAGTTTTTTGTATATACTCATTTAGCAATCGATATCAAAATGCTTCAAATCATTAGTTTAACATATTTAAGTTAATAAGCTTTTTTTAGCTTACTGAAGTCTACACAAAGCCTTAACGGTATAACGCCAGTGCATTTAGGAGAATTCCGTAAACTTATATTTAGGTATAAAGTCGATTTTCTTGTATATACATATTTAGCAATCGATATCGAAATGCTTCAAATCATTAGTTTAATATATTTAAGTTAATAAACTTTTTTTAGCTTACTGAAGTCTACACAAAGCCTTAACGGTATAACGCCAGTGCATTTAGGAGAATTCCGTAATCTCATAGTTAGGTATAAAGTCGATTTTCTTGTATATATTCATTTAGCTATCGATATCGACATGCTTCAAATCATTAGTTTAACATATTTAAGTTAATTAACCCTCTTTATCTTATTAAAGTCTACAGAAGCCTTAACGGCATAACGGCAGTGCATTTAGAATAATTCCGTAATCTTATATTTACGTATAAAGTCGATTTTCTTGCATATACTCATTTAGCAATCGATATCGAAATGCTTCAAATCATTAGTTTAACATATTTAAGTTAATTAACCCTCTTTATCTTATTAAAGTCTACAGAAGCCTTAACGGCATAACGGCAGTGCATTTGGAAGAATTCCGTAAACTTATATTTAGGTATAAAGTCGATTTTCTTGTATATACTCATTTAGCAATCGATATCGAAATGAATCAAATCATTAGTTTAACATATTAAAGTTAATTAACCTTCTTTAACGAACTGAAGTTGGCAAAAATCCATGGCGGCATAACGGCAGTGCATTTAGAATAATTCCGTAATCTTATATTTAGGTATAATGTCGATTTTCTTGTATATAGGCATTTAGCAATCGATATCGAAATGCTTCAAACTATTAGTTTAACATATTTAAGTTAATTAATCTTCTTAAGGTATTGAAGGTGATATAAAGCCATGGTGGCGTAACGACAGTACATTTGGAAGAATTCCGTAATCTTATATTTAGGTGTAAAGTCGATTTTCTTGTTTATACTCATTTAGCAATCGATATCAAAATGCTTCAAATCATTAGTTTAACATATTAAAGTTAATTAACCCTCTTTATCTAATTAAAGTCTAAAAAAGCCTTAACGGCATATTGGCAGTGCATTTGGAAGAATTCCGTAATCTTATATTTAGGTATAAAGTCGATTTTCTTGTACATACTCATTTAGCTATCGATATCGACATGCTCCAAATCATTAGTTTAACATATTTGGGTTAATAAACCTTCTTTAACGAACAGAAGTTGGCATAAATCCATGGCGGCATAACGGCAGTGCAGTTAGAATAATTCCGTAATCTTATATTTAGGTATAAAGTCGATTTTCTTGTATATACTCATTTAGCAATCGATAGCGAAATGCTTCAAATCATTAGTTTAACATATTTAAATTAATTAACCCTCTTTATCTTATTAAAGTCTACAAAAGCCTTAACGGCATAACGGCAGTGCATTTGGAAGAATTCCGTAATCTTATATTTAGGTATAAAGTCGATTCTCTTGTATATACTCATTTAGCAATCGATATCGAAATGAATCAAATCATTAGTCTAACATATTAAAGTTAATTAACCTTCTTTAACGAACTGAAATTGGCATAAATCCATGGCGGCATAACGGCCGTGCATTTAGAATAATTCCGTAATCTTATAGTTAGGTATAATGTCGATTTTCTTGTATATACATATTTAGCAATCGATATCGAAATGGCTCAAATCATTAGTTTAACATATTTAAAGTAATCAACTTTTTTTAGCTTACTGAAGTCTACACAAAGCCTTAACGGTATAACGGCAGTGCATTTAGGAGAATTCCGTAATCTTATATTTGGTGTAAAGTCGATTTTCTTGTTTATACTCATTTAGCAATCGATATCAAAATGCTTCAAATCATTAGTTTAACATATTTAAGTTAATAAACCTTTTTTAATGAACGGAAGTTGGCATAAATCCATGACGTCATAACGGCAGTGCATTTAGAATAATTCCGTAATCTTATATTTAGGTATAAAGTCGATTTTCTTGTATATACTCTTTTAGCAATCGATATCGAAATGCTTCAAATCATTAGTTTAACATATTTAAGTTAATTAACCCTCTTTATCTTACTGAAGTCTACAAACGCCTTAACAGCATAACGGCAAAGTATTTAGAAGAATTACGTAATCTTATATTTAGGTATAAAGTCGATATTGTTGTATATACACATTTAACATTCGATATCGAAATGTTTCAAATCATTAGTTTAGCATATTTAAGCTAACTAACCCTCTTTATCTTACTAAAGTCTACAAAAGCCTTAACGGCATAACGGCAGTGCATTTAGAAGAATTCCGTAATCTTATATTTAGGTACAAAGTCGATTTTCTTGTATATACTCCTTTAGCAAACGATAGCGAAATGCCTCAAATCATTAGTTTAACATATTTAAGTTAATTAACCTTCTTTAATGAACTGAAGTTGGCATAAATCCATGGCGGCATAACGGCCGTGCATTTAGAATAATTCCGTAATCTTATATTTAGGTATAAAGTCGATTTTCTTAAATTTACACAATAAGCAATCGATATCGAAATGCTTCAAATCATTAGTTTAACATATTTAAGTTAATAAATTTTTTTTGGTCTACACAAAGACTTAACGGTATAACGGCAGTGCATTTGGGAGAATTTCGTAATCTTATATTTAGGTATAAAGTCGATTTTGTTGTATATACACATTTAGTAATCGATATCGAAATGCCTTAAATCATTGTTTTAACATATTTAAGTTAATTAACCTTCTTTAGCATATTGAAGTTGATATAAAGCCATGGTGGCATGACGACAGTACATTTGGAAGAATTCCGTAATCCTATATTTAGATGTAAAGTCGATTTTCTTGTATTTACATATTTAGCAATCGATATCGAAATGCTTCAACCCATTAGTTTAACATATTTAAGTTAACAAACCTACTTTAACGAACTAAAGCTGACATAAAGCCTTGGCGGAATAACGGCAGTGCATTTGGAAGAATTCCATAATCTTATATTTAGGTATAAAGTCGATTTGCTTGTATATACACATTTAGCAATCGATATCGAAATGCCTCAAATCATTAGTTTAACATATTTAAGTTAATTAATCCTCTTTATCTTACTGAAGTTTACATAAAGCCATAACGGTATAACGGCAGTGCATTTGGGAGAATTCCGTAATCTTATATTTAGGTGTAAAGTCGATTTTGTTGTATATACACATTTAATAATCGATATCGAAATGCCTCAAATCATTAGTTTAACATATTTAAGTTAACTAACCTTCTTTAACATATTGAAGTTGATATAAAGCCATGGTGGCATAACGACAGTACATTTGGAAGAATTCCGTAATCCTATATTTAGATGTAAAGTCGATTTTCTTGTATTTACATATTTAGCAATCGATATCGAAATGCATTAGTTTAACATATTTAAGTGAATTAATCTTCTTATCGTATTGAAGGTGATATAAAGCCATGGTGGTATAACGGCAGTGCATTTGGGAGAATTACGTAATCTTATATTTAGGTATAAAGTCGATTTTCTTGTATATATGCTTTCAGCAATCGATATCGAAATGCTTCAAATCATTAGTTTAACATATTTAAGTTAATTAACCTTCTTTATCTTACTGAAGTTTACATAAAGCCATAACGGTATAACGGCAGTGCATTTGGGAGAATTCCGTAATCTTATATTTAGGTGTAAAGTCGATTTTCTTGTATATACACATTTAGTAATCAATATCGAAATGCCTCAAATCATTAGTTTAACATATTTAAGTTAATTAACCTTCTTTAACATATTGAAGTTTATATAAAGCCATGGTGGCATAACGACAGTACATTTGGAAGAATTCCGTTATCCTATGTTTAGGTATAAAGTCAAGTTTCTTGTATATACTCATTTAGCAATCGATGTCGAAATGCTTCAAATCATTAGTTTAACATATTTAAGTTAATAAATTTTTTTACCTTACTGAAGTCTACACAAAGCCTTAACGGTATAACGCCAGTGCATTTAGGAGAATTCCGTAATCTTATATTTAGGTATAAAGTCGATTTTCTTGTATATACATATTTAGCAATCGATATCGAAATGCTTCAAATCATTAGTTTAACATATTTAAGTTAATTAACCCTCTTTATCTTATTAAAGTCTACAAAAGCCTTAACGGCATAACGGCAGTGCATTTGGAAGAATTCCGTAATCTTATATTTAGGTATAAAGTCGATTTTCTTGTATATACTCATATAGCTATCGATATCGACATGCTTCAAATCATTAGTTTAACATATTTAGGTTAATAAACCTTCTTTAACGAACTGAAGTTGGCATAAATCCATGGCGGTATAACGGCAGTGCATTAGGAAGAATTCCATAATCTTATATTTAGGTATAAAGTCGATTTTCTTGTATATACTCATTCAGCAATCGATATCGAAATGCTTCAAATCATTAGTTTAACATATTTAAGTTAATAAACCTTCTTTTCCGAACTGAAGTTGGCATAAATAAATGGCGGCATAACGGCAGTGCATTCAGAATTATTCCGTAATCTTATATTTAGGTATAAAGTCGATTTTCTTGCATATATGCATTTGGCAATCGATATCGAAATGCTTCAAATCATTTGTTTAACATATTTAAGTTAATTAACCCTCTTTAACATATCGAAGTTGATATAAAGCCATGGCGGCATAACGACAGTACATTTGGAAGAATTCCGTAATCTTATATTTAGGTAGAAAGTCGATTTTCTTGTATATATGCATTAAGCAATCGATTTCGAAATGCTTCAAAAAACTGGTGTAACATATCTAAGTTAATGAACCTTCTTAAACGAACTGAAGTTAAATTAAAGCCATAACGGCATAACGGCAGTGCATTTAGAAGAATTAAGTAACCTTATATTTAGGTATAAAGTCGATTTTCTTGTATATGCACATTTAACATTCGATATCGAAATGTTTCAAATCATTAGTTTAACATATTTAAGTTAATTAACCTTCTTTAACGAACAGAAGTTAACATAACGCCATAACGGCATAACGGCAGTGCATTTAGAAGAATTCCGTAATCTTATATTTAGGTATAAAGTCGATTTGCTTGTATATACACATTTAGCAATCGATATCGAAATGCCTCAAATTATTAGTTTAACATATTTAAGATAACAAACCTACTTTAACGCACTGAAGTTAACACAAAGCCATGGCGGCATAACGGCACTGCATGTAGAAGAAATCCGTAATCTTATATTTAGGTATAAAGTCGATTTGCTTGTATATACACATTTAGCAATCGATATCGAAATGCCTCAAATCATTAGTTTAACATATTTAAGTTAATTAATCCTCTTTATCTTACTGAAGTCTACAAACGCCTCAACGGCATAACGACAGTACATTTAGAAGAATTAGGTAACCTTATATTTAGGTATAAATTCGATTTTCTTGTATATACTCATTTAGCAATCGATAGCGGAATGCTTCAAATCATTAGTTTAACATATTTAAATTAACAAACCTACCTTAACGCACTGAAGTTAATACAAAGCCATGGCGGCATAACGGCAGTGCATGTCGAAGAATTCCGTAATCTTCTATTTAGGTATAAATTCGATTTTTTTGTATATGCACATTTAGCAATCGATATCGAAATGCTTCAAATCATTAGTTTAACATATTTAAGTTAATTAACCTTCTTTAACGAACAGAAGTTAACATAAAGCCATAACGGCATAACGGCAGTGCATTTAGAAGAATTCCGTAATCTTATATTTAGGTATAAAGTCGATTTGCTTGTATATACACATTAAGCAATCGATATCGAAATGCCTCAAATCATTAGTTTAACATATTTAAGTTAATTAATCCTCTTTATCTTACTGAAGTCTACAAACGCCTCAAAGGCATAACGACAGTACATTTAGAAGAATTAGGTAACCTTATATTTAGGTATAAAGTCGATTTTCTTGTATATACTCATTTAGCATTCGATATCGAAATGCTTCAAATCATTAGTTTAACATATTTAAGATAACAAACTTACTTTAACGCACTGAAGTTAACACAAAGCCATGGCGGCATAACGGCACTGCATGTAGAAGAAATCCGTAATCTTATATTTAGGTATAAATTCGATTTTTTTGTATATACACATTTAGCAATCGATATCGAAATGCCTCAAATCATTAGTTTAACATATTTAAGTTAATTAACACTCTTTATCTTACTGAAGTCTACAAACGCCTTAACGGCATAACTGCAAAGTATTTAGAAGAATAACGTAATCTTATATTTAGGTATAAAGTCGCTTTTGTTGTATATACACATTTAGCAATCGATATCGAAATGCTTCAAATCATTAGTTTAACATATTTAAGTTAACTAACCCTCTTTATCTTACTGAAGTCTACGAACGCCTTAACGGCATAACGGCAAAGCATTTAGAAGAATTACATAATCTTATATTTAGGTATAAAGCCGATTTTGTTGTGTATATGCATTTAGCAATCGATTTCGAAATGCTTCAAATCATTAAATTAACATATTTAAGTTAACAAACCTACTTTAACGCACTGAAGTTAACACAAGGCCATGGCGGCATTACGGCAGTGCATGTAGAAGAAATCCGTAATCTTATATTTAGGTATAAAGTCGATTTTCTTGTGTATACACATTTAGCAATCGATATCGAAATGCCTCAAATCATTAGTTTAACATATTTAAGTTAATTAACCCTTTTTATCTTACTGAAGTCTACAAACGCCTTAACGGCATAACGGCAAAGTATTTAGAAGAATTACGTAATCTTATATTTAGGTATAAAGTCGATTTTGTTGTATATACGCATTTAGCAATCGATATCGAAATGCTTCAAATAACTGGTTTTACATATTTAAGTTAATTAACCCTCTTTATCTTACTGAAGTCTACAAACGCCTTAACGGCATAACGGCAAAGCATTTAGAAGAACTACGTAATCTTATATTTAGGTATAAAGTCGATTTTCTTGTATATACTGATTGAGCAATTGATATCGAAATGCTTCAAGTCATTAGTTTGACATATTTAAGTTAACAAACCTACTTTAACGCACTGAAGTTAACACAAGGCCATGGCGGCATTACGGCAGTGCATGTAGAAGAAATCCGTAATCTTATATTTAGGTATAAAGTCGATTTTCTTGTGTATACACATTTAGCAATCGATATCGAAATGCTTCAAATCATTAGTTTAACATATTTAAGTTAACTAACCCTCTTTATCTTAGTTAAGTCTACAAAAGCCTTAACGGCATAACGGCAGTGCATTCGGAAGAACTCCGTTATCATATATTTAGGTATAAAGTTGATTTTCTTGTATACACACATTTATCAATCGATATCGAAATGCCTCAATTCATTAGTTTAACGTATTTAAGTTAATTAACCTTCTTTATCTTACTGAAGTCTACAAACATCTTAACAGCATATAGGCAAAGCATTTAGAAGAATTCCGTAATCTTATATTTAGGTATAAAGTCGATTTTCTTGTATATACGCATTTAGAAATCGATATCGAAATGCTTCAAATCATTAGTTTAACATATTTAAGTTAATTAACCTTCTTTATCTTACTGAAGTTTACATAAAGCCATAACGGTACAACGGCAGTGCATTTGGGAGAATTTCGCAAGCTTATATTTAGGTATAAAGTCGTTTTTGTTGTATATACACATTTAGCAATCGATATCGAAATGCCTCAAATCATTAGTTTAACATATTTAAGTTAATTAACCTTCTTTAACATATTGAAGTTGATATAAAGCCATGGCGGCATAACGACAGTACATTTGGAAGAATTCCGTAATCTTATATTTAGGTAGAAAGTCGATTTTCTTGTATATATGCATTAAGCAATCGATTTCGAAATGCTTCAAATAACTGGTGTAACATATCTAAGTTAATAAACCTTCTTAAACGAACTGAAGTTAAATTAAAGCCATAGCGGCATAGCGACAGTAAATTTGGAAGAAATCCTTAATCTTATATTTAGGTATAAAGAAGATTTTTTTGTATATATGCATTTAGCAATCGATTTCGAAAATCTTAGAATCATTAGTTTAACATATTTAAGTTAATAAACCTTCTTTAACGAACAGAAGTTAACATAAAGCCATAACTGCATAACGGCAGTGCATTTAGAAGAATTCCGTAATCTTATATTTAGGTAAAAAGTCGATTTTCTTGTACATTCACATTTGGCAATCGATATCGAAATGCCTCAAATCATTAGTTTAACATATTTAAGTTAATTAACCCTCTTTATCTTACTGAAGTCTACAAACGCCTTAAAGGCATAACGGCAAAGCATTTAGAAGAATTACGTAATCTTATATTTAGGTATAAAGTCGATTTTCTATATACTGATTTAGCAATTGATATCGAAATGCTTCAAATCATTAGTTTGACATATTTAAGTTAACAAACCTACTTTGACGCACTGAAGTTAACACAAAGCCATGGCGGCATAACGGCAGTGCATGTAGAAGAAATCCCTAATCTTATGTTTAGGCATAAATTCGATTTTTTTGTATATACACATTTAGCAATCGATATCTAAATGCTTCAAATCATTAGTTTAACATATTTAAGTTAATTAACCTTTTTTAACGTATTGAAGTTGATATAAAGCCATGGTGGCATAACGACAGTACATTTGGAAGAATTACGTAATCTTATATTTAGGTATAAAGCCGATTTTCTTGTATATATGCATTAAGCAAACGATATCGAAATGCTTCAAATAACTGGTTTAACATATTTAAGTTAATAAAGCTTCTTTAACGCACTGAAGTTAACATAAAGCCATGGCGGCATAACCGCAGTGCATTTAGAAGAATTCCGTAAGCTTAGATTTAGGTATAAAGTCGATTTTCTTGAATATATGCATTAAGCAATCGATTTCGAAATGCTTTAAATCATTAGTTTAACATATTTAAGTTAATTAACCCTCTTTATCTTACTGAAGTCTACAAACGGCTTAACGGCTTAACGGCTTAAAAGCAAAGCATTTAGAAGAATTACGTTATCTTATATTTAGGCATAAAGTCGATTTTGTTGTATTAACACATTTAGCAATCGATATCGAAATGCTTCAAATCATTAGTTTAACATATTTAAGTTAGTTAACCTTCTTTATCTTACTGAAGTTTACATAAAGCCATAACAGTATAACGGCAGTGCATTTGGGAGAATTTCGTAATCTTATATTTAGGTATAATGTCGATTTTGTTGTATATACACATTTAGCAATCGATATCGAAATGCCTCAAATCATAAGTTCAACTTATTTAAGTTAATTAACCTTCTTTAACATATTGAAGTTTATATAAAGCCATGGCGGCATAACGACAGTACATTTGGAAGAACTCCGTAATCTTATATTTAGGTATAAAGTCGAGTTTCTTGTATATATGCATTCAGCAATCGATTTCGAAATGCTTCTAATAACTGGTGTAACATATCTAAGTTAATAAACCTTCTTTAACGAACTGAAGTTAACATAAAGCCATAACGAAATAACGGCAGTACATTTAGAAGAATTACGTAAGCTTATATTTAGGTATAAAGTCGATTTTGTTGTATATATGCATTTAGCAATCGATATCGAAATGCCTCAAAGCATTAGTTTAACATATTTAAGTTAATTAATCTTCTTTAAAATATTGAAGTTGATATAAAGCCATGGCAGCATAACGACAGTACATTTGGAAGAATTCCGTAATCTTATATTTAGGTATAAAGTCGATTTTCTTGTATATATGCATTAAGCAATCTATTTCGAAAAGCTTCTAATAACTGGTGTAACATATCTAAGTTAATAAACCTTCTTTAACGAACTGAAGTTAACATAAAGCCATAACGGCATAACGGCAGTGCATTTAGAAGAATTCCGTAAGCTTAAGTTTAGGTATAAAGTCGATTTTGTTGTATATACGCATTTAGCAATCGATATCGAAATGCTTCAAATCATTAGTTTAACAAGTTAAGTTAATAAACCTTCTTTAACGTATTGAAGGTGATATAAAGCCATAACTGCATAACGGCAGTGCATTTAGAAGAACTCCGTTATCTTATATTTAGGTATAAAGTCGATTTTCTTTTATATACACATTTAGCAATCGATATCGAAATGCCTCAAATCATTAGTTTAACATATTTAAGTTAATTAACCCCCTTTATCTTACTGAAGTCTACAAACGCCTTAACGGCACAACGGCAGTGTATGTAGAAGAATTCCGTTATCATATATTTAGGAATAAAGTCGATTTTCTTGTATATACACATTTAGCAATCGATATCGAAAAGCCTCAAGTCATTAGTTTGACTTATTTAAGTTAAAAAACCTACTTTAAACCGAAGTTAACACAAAGCCATGGCGGCATAACGGCAGTGCATGCAGAAGAAATCCGTAATCTTATATTTAGGTATTAAGTCGATTTTGTTGTATATATGCATTTAGCAATCGATTTCGAAAATCTTCAAATCATTAGTTTAACATATTTAAGTTAATAAAGCTTCTTTAACGTATTGAAGGTGATATAAAGCCATGGGGTCATAACGACAGTACATTTGGAAGAATTCCGTAATCTTATATTTAGATATTAAGTCGATTTTCTTGTATATACACATTTAGCAATCGATATCGAAATGCCTCAAATCATTAGTTTAACATATTTAAGTTAATTAACCCTCTTTATCTTACTGAAGTCTACAAACGCCTTAACGGCATAACGGCAAAGCATTTAGAAGAATTGCGTAATCCTATATTTAGGTATAAAGTCGATTTTCTTGTATATACTCATTTAGCAATCGATATCAAAATGCTTCAAATCATTAGTTTAACATATTTAAGTTAGCAAACCTACTTTAACGCACTGAAGTTAACATAAAGCCATAACTACATAACGGCAGTGCATTTAGAAGAATTCCGTAATCTTATATTTAGCTATAAAGTCGATTTTCTTGTATATACATATTTAGCAATCGATATCGAAATGCCTCAAATCATTAGTTTAACATATTTAAGTTAATTAACCTTCTTTATCTTACTGAAGTTTACACAAAGCCATAACGGTATAACGGCAGTGCATTTGAAGAATTCCGTAAACTTATATTTAGGTATAAAGTCGATTCTCCTGTATATACTCATTTAGCAATCGATATCGAAATACTTCAAATCATTAGTTTAACATATTTAAGTTAATAAACCTTCTTTAACTAACTGAAGTAGATATAAGGCCATAACGGTATAACGGCAGTGCATTTGAAGAATTCCGTAATTTTATATTTAGGTATAAAGTCGATTTTGTTGTATATATGCATTTAGCAATCGATATCGAAATGTCTCAAATCATTAGTTTAACATATTTAAGTTAATTAACCTTCTTTAACGAATAGAAGTTAACATAAAGCCATAACGGCAAAACGGCAGTGCATTTAGAAGAATTCCGTAAGCTTATATTTAGGTATAAAGTCGATTTGCTTGTATATACACATTTAGCAATCGATATCGAAATGCCTCAAATCATTAGTTTAACATATTTAAGTTAATTAATCCTCTTTATCTTACTGAAGTCTACAAACGCCTCAACGGCATAACGACAGTACATTTAGAAGAATTAGGTAACTTTATGTTTAGGCACAAAGTCGATTTTCTTGTATATACTCATTTAGCATTCGATATCGAAATGCTTCAAATCATTAGTTTAACATATTTAAGATAACAAACCTACTTTAACGCACTGAAGTTACCACAAAGCCATGGCGGCATAACGGCACTGCATGTAGAAGAAATCCGTAATCTTATATTTAGGTGTAAATTCGATTTATTTGTATATACACATTTAGCAATCGATATCGAAATGCTTCAAATCATTAGTTTAACATATTTAAGTTAATTATCCTTCTTTAACGTATTGAAGTTGATATGAAGCCATGGCGGCATAACGACAGTACATTTGGAAGAATTCCGTAATCTTATATTTAGGTATAAAGTCGATTTTCTTGTATATATGCATTAAGCAATCGATTTCGAAATGCTTTAAATCATTAGTTTAACATATTTAAGTTAATTAACCCTCTTTATCTTACTGAAGTCTACAAACGGCTTAACGGCTTAACGGCATAAAAGCAAAGCATTTAGAAGAATTACGTTATCTTATATTTAGGTATAAAGTCGATTTTGTTGTATATACACATTTAGCATTCGATATCGAAATGCTTCAAATCATTAGTTTAACATATTAAAGCTAATTAAACCTCTTTATCTTACTAAAGTCTACAAACGCCTTAACGGTGTAACGGCAGTGCATTTGGAAGAATTCCGTAATCTTATATTTAGGTATAAAGTCGATTTTGTTGTATATACACATTTAGCAATCGATATCGAAATGCTTCAAATCATTAGTTTAACATATTTAAGTTAACTAACCCTCTTTATTTTACTGAAGTCTACAAACGCCTTAACGGCATAACGGCAAAGCATTTAGAAGAATTACATAATCTTATATTTAGGTATAAAGTCGATTTTGTTGTGTATATGCATTTAGCAATCGATTTCGAAATGCTTCAAATCATTAGTTTAACATATTTAAATTAACTAACCCTCTTTATCTTAATGAAGTCTACAAAAGCCTTAACGGCATAACGGCAGTGCATTCGGAAGAACTCCGTTATCATATATTTAGGTATAAAGTTGATTTTCTTGTATACACACATTTATCAATCGATATCGAGATGCCTCAATTCATTAGTTTAACGTATTTAAGTTAATTAACCTTCTTTATCTTACTGAAGTCTACAAACATCTTAACAGCATATAGGCAAAGCATTTAGAAGAATTACGTAATCTTATATTTAGGTATAAAGTCGATTTTGTTGTATATACACATTTAGCAATCGATATCGAATTGCTTCAAATCATTAGTTTAACATATTTAAGCTAATTTACCCTATTTATCTTACTGAAGACTACAAACGCCTTAACGGCATAACGGCAACGCATTTAGAAGAATTACGTAATCTTTTATTTAGGTATAAAGTCGATTTTCTTGTATATACGCATTTAGAAATCGATATCGAAATGCTTCAAATCATTAGTTTAACATATTTAAGTTAATTAACCTTCTTTATCTTACTGAAGTTTACATAAAGCCATAACGGTACAACGGCAGTGCATTTGGGAGAATTTCGCAAGCTTATATTTAGGTACAAAGTCGATTTTGTTGTATATACACATTTAGCAATCGATATCGAAATGCCTCAAATCATTAGTTTAACATATTTAAGTTAATTAACCTTCTTTAACATATTGAAGTTGATATAAAGCCATGGCGGCATAACGACAGTACATTTGGAAGAATTCCGTAATCTTATATTTAGGTAGAAAGTCGATTTTCTTGTATATATGCATTAAGCAATCGATTTCGAAATGCTTCAAATAACTGGTGTAACATATCTAAGTTAATAAACCTTCTTAAACGAACTGAAGTTAAATTAAAGCCGTAGCGGCATAGCGACAGTAAATTTGGAAGAAATCCTTAATCTTATATTTAGGTATAAAGAAGATTTTTTTGTATATATGCATTTAGCAATCGATTTCGAAAATCTTCAAATCATTAGTTTAACATATTTAAGTTAATAAACCTTCTTTAACGAACAGAAGTTAACATAAAGCCATAACTGCATAACGGCAGTGCATTTAGAAGAATTCCGTAATCTTATATTTAGGTAAAAAGTCGATTTTCTTGTACATACACATTTAGCAATCGATATCGAAATACCTCAAATCATTAGTTTAACATATTTAAGTTAATTAACCCTCTTTATCTTACTGAAGTCTACAAACGCCTTAAAGGCATATCGGCAAAGCATTTAGAAGAATTACGTAATCTTATATTTAGGTATAAAGTCGATTTTCTTGTATATACTGATTTAGCAATTGATATCGAAATGCTTCAAATCATTAGTTTGACATATTTAAGTTAACAAACCTACTTTAACGCACTGAAGTTAACACAAAGCCATGGCGGCATAACGGCAGTGCATGTAGAAGAAATCCCTAATCTTATATTTAGGCATAGATTCGATTTTTTTGTATATACACATTTAGCAATCGATATCTAAATGCTTCAAATCATTAGTTTAACATATTTAAGTTAATTAACTTTTTTTAACGTATTGAAGTTGATATAAAGCCATGATGGCATAACGACAGTACATTTGGAAGAATTCCGTAATCTTATATTTAGGTATAAAGCCGATTTTCTTGTATATATGCATTAAGCAAACGATATCGAAATGCTTCAAATAACTGGTTTAACATATTTAAGTTAATAAAGCTTCTTTAACGCACTGAAGTTAACATAAAGCCATGGCGGCATAACGGCAGTGCATTTAGAAGAATTCCGTAAGCTTAGATTTAGGTATAAAGTCGATTTTCTTGAATATATGCATTAAGCAATCGATTTCGAAATGCTTTAAATCATTAGTTTAACATATTTAAGTTAATTAACCCTCTTTATCTTACTGAAGTCTACAAACGGCTTAACGGCTTAACGGCACAAAAGCAAAGCATTTAGAAGAATTCCGTAATCTTATATTTAGGTAAAAAGTCGATTTTCTTGTACATACACATTTAGCAATCGATTTCGAAATGCTTCTAATAACTGGTGTAACATATCTAAGTTAATAAACCTTCTTTAACGAACTGAAGTTAACATAAAGCCATAACGAAATAACGGCAGTACATTTAGAAGAATTACGTAAGCTTATATTTAGGTATAAAGTCGAGTTTGTTGTATATATGCATTTAGCAATCGATATCGAAATGCCTCAAAGCATTAGTTTAACATATTTAAGTAAATTAATCTTCTTTAAAATATTGAAGTTGATATAAAGCCATGGCGGCATAACGACAGTACATATGGAAGAATTCCGTAATCTTATATTTAGGTATAAGTCGATTTTCTTGTATATAAGCATTAAGCAATCTATTTGAAATGCTTCTAATAATTGGTGTAACATATCTAAGTTAGTAAACCTTCTTTAACGAACTGAAGTTAACATTAAGCCCTAACGGCATAACGGCAGTGCATTTAGAAGAATTCCGTAAGCTTAGGTTTAGGTATAAAGTCGATTTTGTTGTATATACGCATCTAGCAATCGATATCGAAATGCTTCAAATCATTAGTTTAACAAGTTAAGTTAATAAACCTTCTTTAACGTATTGAAGGTGATATAAAGCCATAGCGGCATAACGACAGTACATTTGGAAGAATTCCGTAATCTTATATTTAGGTATAAAGAAGATGTTCTTGTATATATGCATTTAGCAATCGATTTCGAAAATCTTCATATCATACTTTAACATATTTAAGTTAATAAACCTTCTTTAACGTAGAGAAGTTAACATAAAGCCATAACTGCATAACGGCAGTGCATTTAGAAGAATTCCGTAATCTTATATTTAGGTATAAAGTCGATTTTCTTTTATATACACATTTAGCAATCGATATCGAAATGCCTCAAATCATTAGTTTAACATATTTAAGTTAATTAACCCCCTTTATCTTACTGAAGTCTACAAACTCCTTAACGGCATAACGGCAGTGTATGTAGAAGAATTCCGTTATCATATATTTAGGTATAAAGTCGATTTTCTTGTATATACACATTTAGCAATCGATATCGAAATGCCTCAAGTCATTAGTTTGACATATTTAAGTTAAAAAACCTACTTTAAACCGAAGTTAACACAAAGCCATGGTGGCATAACGGCAGTGCATGCAGAAGAAATCCGTAATCTTATATTTAGGTATTAAGTCGATTTTGTTGTATATATGCATTTAGCAATCGATTTCGAAAATCTTCAAATCATTAGTTTAACATATTTAAGTTAATAAAGCTTCTTTAACGTATTGAAGGTGATATAAAGCCATGGCGACATAACGACAGTACATTTGGAAGAATTCCGTAATCTTATATTTAGATATTAAGTCGATTTTCTTGTATATACACATTTAGCAATCGATATCGAAATGCCTCAAATCATTAGTTTAACATATTTAAGTTAATTAACCCTCTTTATCTTACTGAAGTCTACAAACGCCTTAACGGCATAACGGCAAAGCATTTAGAAGAATTGCGTAATCCTATATTTAGGTATTAAGTCGATTTTCTTGTATATACTCATTTAGCAATCGATATCAAAATGCTTCAAATCATTAGTTTAACATATTTAAGTTAACAAACCTACTTTAACGCACTGAAGTTAACATAAAGCCATAACTACATAACGGCAGTGCATTTAGAAGAATTCCGTAATCTTATATTTAGCTATAAATTCGATTTTCTTGTATATACATATTTAGCAATCGATATCGAAATGCCTCAAATCATTAGTTTAACATATTTAAGTTAATTAACCTTCTTTATCTTACTGAAGTTTACACAAAGCCATAACGGTATAACGGCAGTGCATTTGAAGAATTCCGTAAACTTATATTTAGGTATAAAGTCGATTTTCCTGTATATACTCATTTAGCAATCGATATCGAAATGCTTCAAATCGTTAGTTTAACATATTTAAGTTAATAAACCTTCTTTAACGAACTGATGTTGGCATAAATCCATGGTGGCATAACGGCAGTGCATTTAGAATAATTCCGTAATCTTACATTTAGGTATAAAGTCGATTTTCTTGTATATACGCATTTAGAAATCGATATCGAAATGCTTCAAATCATTAGTTTAACATATTTAAGTTAATTAACCTTCTTTATCTTACTGAAGTTTACATAAAGCCATAACGGTACAACGGCAGTGCATTTGGGAGAATTTCGCAAGCTTATATTTAGGTATAAAGTCGATTTTGTTGTATATACACATTTAGCAATCGATATCGAAATGCCTCAAATCATTAGTTTAACATATTTAAGTTAATTAACCTTCTTTAACATATTGAAGTTGATATAAAGCCATGGCGGCATAACGACAGTACATTTGGAAGAATTCCGTAATCTTATATTTAGGTAGAAAGTCGATTTCGAAACGAACTGAAGTTAAATTAAAGCCGTAGCGGCATAGCGACAGTAAATTTGGAAGAAATCCTTAATCTTATATTTAGGTATAAAGAAGATTTTTTTGTATATATGCATTTAGCAATCGATTTCGAAAATCTTCAAATCATTAGTTTAACATATTTAAGTTAATAAACCTTCTTTAACGAACAGAAGTTAACATAAAGCCATAACTGCATAACGGCAGTGCATTTAGAAGAATTCCGTAATCTTATATTTAGGTAAAAAGTCGATTTTCTTGTACATACACATTAAGCAATCGATATCGAAATACCTCAAATCATTAGTTTAACATATTTGAGTTAATTAACCCTCTTTATCTTACTGAAGTCTACAAACGCCTTAAAGGCATATCGGCAAAGCATTTAGAAGAATTACGTAATCTTATATTTAGGTATAAAGTCGATTTTCTTGTATATACTGATTTAGCAATTGATATCGAAATGCTTTAAATCATTAGTTTGACATATTTAAGTTAACAAACCTACTTTAACGCACTGAAGTTAACACAAAGCCATGGCGGCATAACGGCAGTGCATGTAGAAGAAATCCCTAATCTTATATTTAGGCATAAATTCGATTTTTTTGTATATACACATTTAGCAATCGATATCTAAATGCTCCAAATCATTAGTTTAACATATTTAAGTTAATTAACCTTTTTTAACGTATTGAAGTTGATATAAAGCCATGGTGGCATAACGACAGTACATTTGGAAGAATTCCGTAATCTTATATTTAGGTATAAAGCCGATTTTCTTGTATATATGCATTAAGCAAACGATATCGAAATGCTTCAAATAACTGGTTTAACATATTTAAGTTAATAAAGCTTCTTTAACGCACTGAAGTTTAAAATAAAGCCATGGCGGCATAACGGCAGTGCATTTAGAAGAATTCCGTAAGCTTAGATTTTGGTATAAAGTCGATTTTCTTGAATATATGCATTAAGCAATCGATTTCGAAATGCTTTAAATCATTAGTTTAACATATTTAAGTTAATTAACCCTCTTTATCTTACTGAAGTCAACAAACGGCTTAACGGCTTAACGGCACAAAAGCAAAGCATTTAGAAGAATTCCGTAATCTTATATTTAGGTAAAAAGTCGATTTTCTTGTACATACACATTTAGCAATCGATATCGAAATGCCTCAAATCATTAGTTTAACATATTTAGGTTAATTAACCCTCTTTATCTTCCTGAAGTCTACAAACGCCTTAAAGGCATAACGTAATCTTATATTTAGGTATAAAGTCGATTTTCTTGTATATACTGATTTAGCAATTGATATCGAAATGCTTCAAATCATTAGTTTGACATATTTAAGTTAACAAACCTACTTTAACGCACTGAAGTTAACACAAAGCCATGGCGGCATAACGGCAGTGCATGTAGAAGAAATCCGTAATCTTATATTTAGGCATAAATTCGATTTTTTTGTATATACACATTTAGCAATCGATATCTAAATACGTCAAATCATTAGTTTAACATATTTAAGTTAATTAACCTTTTTTAACGTATTGAAGTTGATATAAAGCCATGGTGGCATAACGACAGTACATTTGGAAGAATTCCGTAATCTTATATTTAGGTATAAAGCCGATTTTCTTGTATATATGCATTAAGCAAACGATATCGAAATGCTTCAAATCATTAGTTTAACATATTTAAGTTAGTTAACCTTCTTTTTCTTACTGAAGTTTACATAAAGCCATAACAGTATAACGGCAGTGCATTTGGGAGAATTTCGTAATCTTATATTTAGGTATAATGTCGATTTTGTTGTATATACACATTTAGCAATCGATATCGAAATGCCTCAAATCATTAGTTCAACTTATTTAAGTTAATTAACCTTCTTTAACATATTGAAGTTTATATAAAGCCCTGGCGGCATAACGACAGTACATTTGGAAGAATTCCGTAATCTTATATTTAGGTATAAAGTCGATTTTCTTGTATATATGCATTCAGCAATCGATTTCGAAATGCTTCTAATAACTGGTGTAACATATCTAAGTTAATAAACCTTCTTTAACGAACTGAAGTTAACATAAAGCCATAACGAAATAACGGCAGTACATTTAGAAGAATTACGTAAGCTTATATTTAGGTATAAAGTCGAGTTTGTTGTATATATGCATTTAGCAATCGATATCGAAATGCCCCAAAGCATTAGTTTAACATATTTAAGTAAATTAATCTTCTTTAAAATATTGAAGTTGATATAAAGCCATGGCGGCATAACGACAGTACATATGGAAGAATTCCGTAATCTTATATTTAGGTATAAAGTCGATTTTCTTGTATATATGCATTAAGCAATCTATTTCGAAATGCTTCTAATAACTGGTGTAACATATCTAAGTTAGTAAACCTTCTTTAACGAACTGAAGTTAACATTAAGCCCTAACGGCATAACGGCAGTGCATTTAGAAGAATTCCGTAAGCTTAGGTTTAGGTATAAAGTCGATTTTGTTGTATATACGCATTTAGCAATCGATATCGAAATGCTTCAAATCATTAGTTTAACAAGTTAAGTTAATAAACCTTCTTTAACGTATTGAAGGTGATATAAAGCCATAACGGCATAACGACAGTACATTTGGAAGAATTCCGTAATCTTATATTTAGGTATAAAGAAGATGTTCTTGTATATATGAATTTTGCAATCGATTTCGAAAATCTTCAAATCATACTTTAACAATTTAAGTTAATAAACCTTCTTTAACGTACAGAAGTTAACATAAAGCCATAACTGCATAACGGCAGTGCATTTAGAAGAATTCCGTAATCTTATATTTAGGTATAAAGTCGATTTGTTGTATATATGCATTTAGCAATCGATTTCGAAAATCTTCAAATCATTAGTTTAACATATTTAAGTTAATAAAGCTTCTTTAACGTATTGAAGGTGATATAAAGCCATGGCGACATAACGACAGTACATTTGGAAGAATTCCGTAATCTTATATTTAGATATTAAGTCGATTTTCTTGTATATACACATTTAGCAATCGATATCGAAATGCCTCAAATCATTAGTTTAACATATTTAAGTAAATTAACCCTCTTTATCTTACTGAAGTCTACAAACGCCTTAACGGCATAAAGGCAAAGCATTTAGAAGAATTGCGTAATCCT
This sequence comes from Bactrocera correcta, assembly GCA_027475135.1. Taxonomy (NCBI): domain Eukaryota; kingdom Metazoa; phylum Arthropoda; class Insecta; order Diptera; family Tephritidae; genus Bactrocera; species Bactrocera correcta. Next base: position 62,180 of record JAPZAG010000551.1, read on the forward strand.
ATATTTAGGTATAAAGTCGATTTTCTTGTATATACTCATTTAGCAATCGATATCAAAATGCTTCAAATCATTAGTTTAACATATTTAAGTTAACAAACCTACTTTAACGCACTGAAGTTAACATAAAGCCATAACTACATAACGGCAGTGCATTTAGAAGAATTCCGTACTCTTATATTTAGCTATAAAGTCGATTTTCTTGTATATACATATTTAGCAATCGATATCGAAATGCCTCAAATCATTAGTTTAACATATTTAAGTTAATTAACCTTCTTTATCTTACTGAAGTTTACACAAAGCCATAACGGTATAACAGCAGTGCATTTGAAGAATTCCGTAAACTTATATTTAGGTATAAATTCGATTTTCCTGTATATACTCATTTAGCAATCGATATCGAAATGCTTCAAATCATTAGTTTAACATATTTAATTTAATAAACCTTCTTTAACTAACTGAAGTTGATATAAGGCCATAACGGCATAACGGGAGTGCATTAGAAGAATTCCGTAATTTTATATTTAGGTATAAAGTCGATTTTGTTGTATATATGCATTTAGCAATCGATATCGAAATGCCTCAAATCATTAGTTTAACATATTTAAGTTAATTAACCTTCTTTAACGAATAGAAGTTAACATAAAGCCATAACGTCATAACGGCAGTGCATTTAGAAGAATTCCGTAAGCTTATATTTAGGTATAAAGTCGATTTGCTTGTATATACACATTTAGCAATCGATATCGAAATGCCTCAAATCATTAGTTTAACATATTTAAGTTAATTAATCCTCTTTATCTTACTGAAGTCTACAAACGCCTCAACGGCATAACGACAGTACATTTAGAAGAATTAGGTAACTTTATGTTTAGGTACAAAGTCGATTTTCTTGTATATACTCATTTGGCAATCGATATCGAAATGCTTCAAATCATTAGTTTAACATATTTAATTTAATAAACCTTCTTTAACTAACTGAAGTTGATATAAGGCCATAACGGGATAACGGCAGTGCATTTGAAGAATTCCGTAATTTTATATTTAGGTATAAAGTCGATTTTGTTGTATATATGCATTTAGCAATCGATATCGAAATGCCTCAAATCATTAGTTTAACATATTTAAGTTAATTAACCTTCTTTAACGAATAGAAGTTAACATAAAGCCATAACGTCATAATGGCAGTGCATTTAGAAGAATTCCGTAAGCTTATATTTAGGTATAAAGTCGATTTGCTTGTATATTCACATTTAGCAATCAATAACGAAATGCTTCAAATCATTAGTTTAACATATTTAACCCATATTATCCCAAGGTGTGATATTACATAGAAAAATGTTTTTTTTCTATGTCTATCTAGTGAGT
>JAPZAG010000552.1:0-63532 GCA_027475135.1 Bactrocera correcta
TAAGTTAATGAGGCTTCTTGAACGCACTGAAGTTAACATAAAGCCATGGCGGTATAACGGCAGTGTATGTAGAAGAATTCCGTAATCTCGTGTTTAGGTATAAATTCGATTTTGTTGTATATACACATTTAGCAATCGATATCGAAATTCTTCAAATCATTAGTTTAATATATGAGGTCTACATAAAGCCTTAACGGTATAACGGCAGTGCATTTAGAAGAAATCCGTAATGTTATAATTTTATATTTAGGTATAAAGTCGATTTTGTTGTATTTACACATTTAGCAGTCGATATCGAAATGCTTCAAACCATTAGTTTAACATATTTAAAATAATTAACTTTCTTTAACGTATTGTAGTTGATACAAACCATGGCGGCATAACGACAGTACATTTGGAAGAATTCCGTAATCTTATATTTAGCTATATGTAAAGTCGATTTTCTTGTATATACACATTTAGTAATCGATATCGAAATGCTTCAAATCATTAGTTTAAAATACTAAAGTTAATAAACCTTCTTTAACGCACTGAATTCTACATAAAGCCTTAACGGGATAACTGCAGTGCATTTAGAAGAATTTCCCTAATCTTATATTAAGGTATAAAGTCGATTTTCTTGTATCTACATATTTAGCAATCGATATCGAAATGCTTCAAATCATTAGTTTAACATATTTAAGTTAATTAACCATCTTTAACGTATTGAAGGTGAAATAAAGCCATGGCGGCATAACGACAGTAATTTGGAAGAATTCCGTAATCTTATATTTAGGTATAAAGCCGATTTGCTTGTATATATGCATTAAGAAATCGATATCGAAATGCTTAAAATCATTAGTTTAACATATTTAAGTTAACAAAACCCTTTTTTAAAGAACTGAAGTTCACTAAAGCCATGGCGGATTAACGGCAGTGCATTTGGAAGAATTCCGTTATCCTAGTTTAGGTATAAAGTCAAGTTTCTTGTACTAGCACATTTAGCAATCGATATCGAAATGCTTCAAATCATTAGTTTAATATATTTAAGTTAATTTACCTTCTTTAACCACCGAAGGTGACATGAAGCCATGGCGGCATAACGGCAGTGCATTTAGAAGAATAACGTAATCTTATAGTTAGGTATAATCTTATATTTAGATATAAAGTCGATATATATATCGAAATGTTTCAAATCATTATTTTAAAATATTTAAATTAATAAGCCTTCTTTAACGCACTGAAGTTAACATAAAGCCATGGCGGTATAACGGCAGTGCATGTAGAAGAATTCCGTAATCTTATGTTTAGGTATAAATTCGATTTTGTTGTATATACACATTTAGCAATCGATATCGAGATGCTTCAACTCATTAGTTTAACATATTTAAGTTAATAAACTTTCTTCGAAGAACTGAAGTTGGCATAAAATCATTGCGGCATAACGGCAGTGCATGTAGAAGAATTCCGTTATCTTATACTTAGGTCTAAAGTCGATTTTCTTGTATATACACATTTAGTAATCGATATCGAAATGCTTCAAATCATTAGTTTAACATATTAAAGTTAATAAACCTTCTTTAACGCACTGAAGTCTACATAAAGCCTTAACGGTATAACTGCAGTGAATTTAGAAGAATTCCGTAATCTTATGTTTAGGTATAAATTCGATTTTCTTGTATTTACATATTTAGCAATCGATATCGAAATGCATAAAATCATTAGCTTAACATATTTAAGTTAACAAACCTTCTTTAAAGAACTGAAGTTGACATAAAGCCATGGCGGATTAACGGCAGTGCATTTGGAAGAATTCCGTTATCCTATGTTTAGGTATAAGGTCAAGTTTCTTGTACTCGCACATTTAGCAATCGATATCGAAATGCTTCAAATCATTAGTTTAACATATTTAAGTTAAATTACCTTCTTTAACCTACCGAAGGTGACATGAAGCCATGGCGGCATAACGGCAGTGCATTTAGAAGAATAACGTAATCTTATATTTAGGTATAATCTTATATTTAGATATAAAATAAATTCGATTTTGTTGTATATACACATTAAGCAATCGATATCGAGATGCTTCAACTCATTAGTTTAACATATTTAAGTTAATAAACTTTCTTCGAAGAACTGAAGTTGGCATAAAATCATTGCGGCATAACGGCAGTGCATGTAGAAGAATTCCGTTATCTTATATTTAGGTCTAAAGTCGATTTTCTTGTATGCACACATTTAGTAATCGATATCGAAATGCTTCAAATCACTAGTTTAACATATCTAAGTTATTAAACCTTTTTTAACGCCCTGAAGTCTACATAAAGTGTTAACGGTATAACTGCAGTGCATTTAGAAGAATTCCGTAATCTTATATTAAGGTATAAAGTCGATTTTCTGGTATTTACATATTTAGCAATCGATATCGAAATGCTTAAAATCATTAGTTTAACATATTTAAGTTAACAAACCTTCTTTAAAGAACTGAAGTTGACATATGACATGACATCGATGCCGATATGCTTCACATCATAAGTTTAACAGCTTTAAGTTAATTAATCCTCTTTATCTTACCGAAGTCTACAAAAGCCTTAACGGCATAACGGCAGAGCATTTGGAAGAGTTCCGTAATCTTATATTTAGGTATAAAGTCGATTTTGTTCAATATACGCATTTAGCAATCGATATCGAAATGCTTCAAATCATTAGTTTAACATATTTAAGATAATAAACCTTCTTTAACGCACTGAAGTCTACATAAAGCCTTAACGGTATAACTGCACTGCATTTAGAAGAATTCCGTTATTTTATATTTAGGTATAAAATCGATTTTCTTGTATATACACATTTAGCAATCGATATCTAAATGCTTCAGCTCATTAGTTTAACATATTTTAGTTAATAAACCTTCTTTAACTTTCATAACTGCAGTGCACGCAGAAGAATTCCATAATCTTATATTTAGGTATAAAGTCGATTTTCTTGTATATACATATTTAGCTATCGATATCGAAATGCTTCAAATCATTAGTTTAACATATTAAGTTAATAAACATTTTTTAGCTTACTGAAGTCTACATAAAGCCTTAACGGTATAACGGCAGTGCATTTAGAAGAATTCCGTAATGTTTTAATTTTATATTTAGGTGTAAAGTCGACTTTCTTGTATTTACACATTTACCAGGCGATATCGAAATGCTTCAAATAACTGGTTTAACATATTTAAGTTAATAAACCTTCTTTAACGAACTGCAGTTTATACAAAGCCATGGTGGCATAACGACAGTTCATTTGGAAGAATTCCATAATCTTATATTTAGGTATAAAGTCGATTTTCTTGTATATAAACATTTAGCAATCGATATTGAAATGCTTCAAGTCATTAGTTTAACATATTTAAGTTAATAACCTTCTTTAACGCACTGAAGTCTACATAAAGCCTTAATGGTATAACAGCACTGCATTTAGAAGAATTCCGTTATTTTACATTTAGGTATAAATTCGACTTTCTTGTATATATTCATTTAGCTAGCGATATCCAAATGCTTCAAACCATTAGTTTAACATATTTAAAATAATTAACCTTCTTTAACGTATTGAAGTTGGTACAAAGCCTTGGCGGCATAATGACAGTACATTTGGAAGAATTCCGTAAGCTTTTAGTTAGGTATAAAGTCGATTTTCTTGTATATACACATTTAGCAATCGATATCGAAATGCTTCAAATCACTAGTTTAACATATCTAAGTTATTAAACCTTTTTTAACGCCCTGAAGTCTACATAAAGTGTTAACGGCATAACGGCAGTGCATTTAGAAAAATTCCGTTATCTTATATTTAGGTATAAATTCGATTTTCTTGTATATACATATTTGGCAAGCGATATCGAAATGCTTCAAATCATTAGTTTAACATATTTAAGTTATTTAACCTTCTTTAACGTATTGAAGTTGATTTAAAGCCATAACGGCAGTGCATTTGGAAGAATTCCGTAATCTTATATTTAGGTATAAAGTCGATTTTCTTTTATATACACATTTAGATATCGATATCGAAAGGCTTCAAATCATTAGTTTAACATATTTAAGTTAATAAACATTTTTTAGCTTACTGAAGTCTACATAAAGCCTTACCGGTATAACGGCAGTGCATTTAAAAGAATTCCGTAATGTTTTAATTTTATATTTAGATATAAGTTCGCTTTTCTTGTATATACACATTTAGCAATCGATATCGATATAGTTAAACATATTTAAGTTACTCAACCCTCTTTTTCTTACTGAAGTCTGCAAAAGCCTTAACGGCATAACGGCAGTGCATTTAGAAGAATTACGTAATCTTATATTTAGGTATGAATTCGATTTTCTTGTACATACTCATTTAGCAATCGATATCGAAATGCTTCAAATCATTAGTTTAACATATTTAAGTTAATAAACCTTCTTTAACGTATTGAAGGTGATACAAAGCCATGGCGGCATAACGACAGTACATTTGGGAAAATTCCGTAATCTTATATTTAGGTATAAAGTCGATTTTCTTGTATATACACATTTAGCAATCGATGCCGATATGCTTCACATCATAAGTTTAACAGATTTAAGTTAAATAATCCTCTTTATCTTACTGAAGTCTACAAAAGCCCTAACGGCATAACGGCAGTGCATTTGGAAGAGTTCCGTAATCTTATATTTAGGTATAAAGTCGATTTTGTTCAATATACGCATTTAGCAATCGATATGGAAATGCTTCAAATCATTAGTTTAACATATTTCAGTTAATTCACCCTATTTAATTTCCTGAAGTCTACATAAAGCCTTAACGGCATAACGGCAGTGCATTTAGAAGAATTACGTAATTTTATATTTAGGTATAAAGTCGATTTTCTTGTATATACTCATTTAGCAATCGATATCGAAATGCTTCAAATCATTATTTTAACATGTTTAAGTTAATGAGGCTTCTTGAACGCACTGAAGTTAACATAAAGCCATGGCGGTATAACGGCAGTGTATGTAGAAGAATTCCGTAATCTTGTGTTTAGGTATAAATTCGATTTTGTTGTATATACACATTTAGCAATCGATATCGAGATGCTTCAACTCATTAGTTTAACATATTTAAGTTAATAAACTTTCTTCGAAGAACTGAAGTTGGCATAAAATCATTGCGGCATAACGGCAGTGCATGTAGAAGAATTCCGTTATCTTATACTTAGGTCTAAAGTCGATTTTCTTGTATATACACATTTAGTAATCGATATCGAAATGCTTCAAATCATTATTTTAACATATTAAAGTTAATAAACCTTCTTTAACGCACTAAAGTCTACATAAAGCCTTAACGGTATAACTGCAGTGAATTTAGAAGAATTCCGTAATCTTATATTAAGGTATAAATTCGATTTTCTTGTATTTACATATTTAGCAATCGATATCGAAATGCATAAAATCATTAGCTTAACATATTTAAGTTAAATTACCTTCTTTAACCTACCGAAGGTGACATGAAGCCATGGCGGCATAACGGCAGTGCATTTAGAAGAATAACGTTATCTTATATTTAGGTATAATCTTATATTTAGATATAAAATAAATTCGATTTTGTTGTATATACACATTTAGCAATCGATATCGAGATGCTTCAACTCATTAGTTTAACATATTTAAGTTAATAAACTTTCTTCGAAGAACTGAAGTTGGCATAAAATCATTGCGGCATAACGGCAGTGCATGTAGAAGAATTCCGTTATCTTATATTTAGGTCTAAAGTCGATTTTCTTGTATGCACACATTTAGTAATCGATATCGAAATGCTTCAAATCACTAGTTTAACATATCTAAGTTATTAAACCTTTTTTAACGCCCTGAAGTCTACATAAAGTGTTAACGGTATAACTGCAGTGCATCTAGAAGAATTCCGTAATCTTATATTAAGGCATAAAGTCGATTTTCTGGTATTTACATATTTAGCAATCGATATCGAAATGCTTCAAATCATTAGTTTAACATATTTAAGTTAACAAACCTTCTTTAAAGAACTGAAGTTGACATAAAGCCATGGCGGATTAACGGCAGTGCATTTGGAAGAATTCCGTTATCCTATGTTTAGGTATAAAGTCAAGTTTCTTGTACTAGCACATTTAGCAATCGATATCGAAATGCTTCAAATCATTAGTTTAACATATTTAAGTTAAATTACCTTCTTTAACCTACCGAAGGTGACATGAAGCCATGGCGGCATAACGGCTGTGCGTTTAGAAGAATAACGTAATCTTTTATTTAGATATAAAGTCGATATATATATCGAAATGTTTTAAATCATTATTTTAACATATTTAAGTTAATAAGCCTTCTTTAACGCACTGAAGTTAACATAAAGCCATGGCGGTATAACGGCAGTGCATGTAGAAGAATTCCGTAATCTTATGTTTAGGTATAAATTCGATTTTGTTGTATATACACATTTAGCAATCGATATCGAGATGCTTCAACTCATGAGTTTAACATATTTAAGTTAATAAACTTTCTTCGAAGAACTGAAGTTGGCATAAAATCATTGCGGCATAACGGCAGTGCATGTAGACGAATTCCGTTATCTTATATTTAGGTCTAAAGTCGATTTTCTTGTATGCACACATTTTGTAATCGATATTGAAATGCTTCAAATCATTAGTTTAACATATTAAAGTTAATAAACCTTCTTTAACGCACTGAAGTTTACATAAAGCCTTAACGGTATAATTGCAGTGCATTTAAAAGAATTCCGTAATTTTTTATTTAGGTACAAAGTCGATTTTCTTGTATTTACATATTTAGCAATCGATATCGAAATGCTTCAAATCATAAGTTTAACATATTTAAGTTAATTATTCCCTTCTATCTTACTGAAGTCTACATAAAGCCTTAACGGCATAACGGCAGTGCGTTTAGAAGAATTCCGTTACCTTATATTTAGATATAAATTCGATTTTCTTGTATATGCACATTTAGCAAGCGATATCGAAATGTTTTAAATCATTAGTTTAACATATTTAAGTTAGTTAACCTTCTTTAACATATTGAAGTTGATATAAAGCCATGGCGGCATAACGGCAGTGCATGTAGAAGAATTCCGTAATCTTATATTCAGGTATAAAGCCGATTTTCTTGTATATACACATTAAGCTATCGTTATCGAAATGCTTCAAATCATTAGTTTAACATATTAAGTTAATAAACATTTTTTAGCTTAATGAGGTCTACATAAAGCCTTAACGGTATAACGGCAGTGCATTTAGAAGAAATTCGTAATGTTATAATTTTTTATTTAGGTATAAAGTCGATTTTGTTGTATTTACACATTAAGCAGTCGATATCGAAATGCTTCAAACCATTAGTTTACCATATTCAAAATAATTGACCTTTTTTAACGTATTGTAGTTGATACAAACCATGGCGGCATAACGCAGTACATTTGGAAGAATTCCGTAATCTTATATTTAGGTATATGTACAGTCGATTTTCTTGTATATACACATTTAGCAATCGATATTGAAATGCTTCAAATCATTAGTTTAACATATTTAAGTTAATTTACCCTATTTATCTTCCTGAAGTCTACATAAAGCCTTAACGGTATAACTGCAGTGCATTTAGAAGAATTCCGTAATCTTATATTAGGGTTTTTAGGGTAGGGTTTTTCTTACTGAAGTCTGCAAAAGCCTTAACGGCATAACGACAGTGCATTTAGAAGAATTACGTAATCTTATATTTAGGTATGAATTCGATTTTCTTGTACATACTCATTAAGCAATCGATATCGAAATGCTTCAAATCATTAGTTTAACATATTTAAGTTAATTTACCCTATTTATCTTCCTGAAGTCTACATCAAGCCTTAACGGCATAACGGCAGTGCATTTAGAAGAATTACGTAATCTTATATTTAGGTATAATCTTATATTTAGATATAAAGTCGATATATATCGAAATGTTTCAAATCATTATTTTAACATATTTAAGTTAATAAACCTTCTTTAACGCACTGAAGTTAACATAAAGCCATGGCGGTATAATGGCAGTGCATGTAGAGGAATTCTGTAATCTTATGTTTAGGTATAAGTTCGATTTTCTTGTATATACACATTTACCAATCGATATCGAAATGCTTCAAATCATTAGTTTAACATATTTAAATTAATTAACCTTCTTTATTTTACTGAAGTTTACATAAAGCCATAACGGCATAACGGCAGTGCATTTGGAAGAATTCCGTAGACTTATATATAGGCTTAAAGTCGATTTTCTTGTACATACACATTTTGCAATCGATATCGAAATGCTTCAAATAACTGGTTTAGCATATTTAAGTTAATTAACCTTCTTTATCTTACTGAAGTTTACATAAAGCCATAACGGCATAACGGCAGTATATTTATATGAATTCCGTTATTTTATATTTAGGTATAAAGTCGATTTTTTTGTACATGCCATTTAGCAATCGATATCGAAATTCTTCAAATCATTAGTTAAACATATTTAAGTTACTTAACTCTCTTTTTCTTACTGAAGTCTGCAAAAGCCTTAACGGCATAACGGCAGTGGATTAAGAAGAATTACGTAATCTTATATTTAGGTATGAATTCGATTTTCTTGTACATACTCATTTAGCAATCGATATCGAAATGCTTCAAATCATAAGTTTAACATATTTAAGTTAATAAACCTTCTTTAACGTATTGAAGGTGATACAAAGCCATGGCGGCATAACGGTATATTTGGGACAACTTCGTAATCTTATATTTAGGTATAAATTCGATTTTCTTGTATATACACATTTAGCAATCGATGCCGATATGCTTCACATCATAAGTTTAACAGATTTAAGTTAATTAATCCTCTTTATCTTACTGAAGTCTACAAAAGCCTTAACGGCATAACGGCAGTGTATTTGGAAGAGTTCCGTAATCTTAAATTTAGGTATAAAGTCGATTTTGTTCAATATACGCATTTAGCAATCGATATCGAAATGCTTCAAATCATTAGTTTAACATATTTAAGTTATTAAACCTTCTTTAACGCACTGAAGTCTACATAAAGTGTTAACGGCATAACGGCAGTGCATTTAGAAAAATTCCGTTATCTTATATTTAGGTATAAATTCGATTTTCTTGTATATACATATTTGGCAAGCGATATCGAAATGCTTCAAATCATTAGTTTAACATATTTAAGTTAATTAACCTTCTTTAACATATTGAAGTTGATTTAAAGCCATAACGTCAGTGCATTTGGAAGAATTCCGTAATCTTATATTTAGGTATAAAGTCGATTTTCTTTTATATACACATTAAGATATCGATATCGAAATGCTTCAAATCATTAGTTTATCATATTAAGTTAATAAAACTTTTTTAGCTTACTGAAGTCTACATAAAGCCTTAACGGTATAACGGCAGTGCATTTAGAAGAATTCCGTAATGTTTTAATTTTATATTTAGATATAAAGTCGATTTTCTTGTTTATACACATTTAGCAATCGATATCGAAATGCTTCAAATCATTAGTTTAACATATTTAAGTTAATAAACCTTCTTTAGCGCACTAAAGTCTACATAAGGCCCTAATGGCATAACGGCAGTGCATTTAGAAGAATTCCATAATGTTATAATTTTATATTTAGGTATAAAGTCGATTTTCTTGTATTTACATATTAAGCAATCGGTATCGAAATGCTTCGAACCATTAGGTTATTATATTTAAATAATTAACCTTCTTTACAGAAGCCATAACGGCATAACGGCAGTATATTTGGGTAATTTCCGTAATCTTTTATTTAGGTATAAAATCGATTTTCTTGTATATACACATTTTGCAATCGATATCGAAATGCTTCAAGTCATTAGTTTAACATATTTAAGTTAATAAACCTTCTTTAACGCACTGAAGTCTACATAAAGCCTTAACGGTATAACAGCACTGCATTTAGAAGAATTCCGTTATCTTATATTTAGGTATAAATTCGACTTTCTTGTATATATTCATTTAGCTAGCGATATCAAAATGCTTCAAACCATTAGTTTAACATATTTAAAATAATTAATCTTCTTTAACGTATTGAAGTTGGTACAAAGCCTTGGCGGCATAATGACAGTACATTTGGAAGAATTCCGTAATCTTTTAGTTAGGTATAAAGTCGATTTTCTTGTATATACACATTTAGCAATCGATATCGAAATGCTTCAAATCATTAGTTTAACATATTTAAGTTATTAAACCTTCTTTAACGCACTGAAGTCTACATAAAGTGTTAACGGCATAACGGCAGTGCATTTAGAAAAATTCCGTTATCTTATATTTAGGTATAAATTCGATTTTCTTGTATATACATATTTGGCAAGCGATATCGAAATGCTCCAAGTCATTAGTTTAACATATTTAAGTTAATTAACCTTCTTTAACATTGAAGTTGATTTAAAGCCATAACGCCAGTGCATTTGAAAGAATTCCGTAATCTTATATTTAGGTATAAAGTCGATTTTCTTTTATATACACATTAAGATATCGATATCGAAATGCTTCAAATCATTAGTTTAACATATTAAGTTAATAAAAATTTTTTAGCTTACTGAAGTCTACATAAAGCCTTAACGGTATAACGGCAGTGCATTTAGAAGAATTCCGTAATGTTTTAATTTTATATTTAGATATAAAGTCGATTTTCTTGTATATACACATTTAGCAATCGATATCGAAATGCTTCAAATCATTAGTTTAACATATTTAAGTTAATTGACCTTCTTCAACGTATTGAAGTTGATAAAGAGCCATGGCGGCATAACGACAGTACATTTGGAAGAATTCCGTAGTCTTATATTTAGGTATAAATTCGATTTTCTTGTATATACACATTTAGCAATCGATATCGAAATGCTTCAAATCATTAGTTTAACATATTTAAGTTAATTAACCTTCTTTAACGTATTGAAGTTGATATAAAGCCATAACGGCAGTGCATTTGGAAGAATTCCGTAATCTTATATTTAGGTATGTAGTCGAGTTTCTTGGATTTACACATTTAGCAATCGATATCGAAAATCTTCAAATAACTGGTTTAGCATATTTAGGTTAATTAACCTTTTTTATCTTACTGAAGTTTAAATAAAGCAATAACGGCATAACTGCAGTATATTTGAGTGAATTCCGTAATCTTTTATTTAGGTATAAAATCGATTTTCTTGTATATACACATTTAGCAATCGATATCGAAATGCTTCAACTCATAAGTGTAACATATTTAAGTTAATAAACCTTCTTTAACGATCTGAAGTTGGCATAACGGCAGTGGATGTAGAAGAATTCCGTAATCTTATATTTAGGTATAAAATCGATTTTTTTGTATATACATATTTAGCTATCGATATCGAAATGCTTCAAATTATTTGTTTAACATATTAAATTAATAAACATTTTTTAGCTTACTAAAGTCTACATAAAGCCTTAGCAGTATAACGGCAGTGCATTTAGAAGAATTCCGTAATGTTATAATTTTATATTTAGGTATAAAGTCGATTTTCTTGTATTTACACATTTAGCAATCGATATCGAAATGCTTTAAATCATTACTTTAACATATTTAAGTTAATAAACCTTCTTTAACGCACTGAAGTCTACATAAAGCGTTAACGGCATAACGGCAGTGCATGTAGAAGAATTCCGTTATCTTATATTTATGTATAAATTCGATTTTCTTGCATATACATGTAGGAATTCTTACCTTTTCGACGCCTTTCCAAGCAAATAAACCAGTGTTAGGTTTTATGAAAAATATTTATTTAGAATTAAGTTTAATTAATTAAGTTTAGTTTTAAAATAACTTCTTTACAAACTTCTTTACTTCTTTCCGCTGCGGTCTAACTCGTAATGTCCGTTCGTCTTGTCTTTTAAAATTGTCCGAGCCGTCGTTTGTCGTGTTTCGTTAAGTTTAAGGTGAGTATACAGTCTTCGTCAGTTGTTCGTCACGCTACAACCAGCACTACATTCGGCCGTCCTGATCTCATTCGCCCCCGAATGAGTTGGTCCATCGTTTCATATATTCTGCCACTGTAGATGTCTTTCCCGGTCCTTCATGGTCTCCTACTTTTTCGACCTCATACCGCCCATGGTTGAATTTCTTCACAACTCTATATGGACCTAAGAATTTTGGTTTTAATTTTAGTCCACTCCCGAATTGCGTTCTTTTAATCGCCACTAGATCGTTCGGTTCATAACCCGTTTCCTTTCTACGCCGCAGATTGTACGACCTGCGATTCTCCTGCTGAATTTGCGAAATATTTTCCCTAGCTTGCTTCCTTACTAATTCGCGATCTTCGTTCAACTCACCTAATGCTTCATCATCTAAGAGTTCTTGTAGCTCTGGCATATTGGCCATACGCATGTCAAGTCCAGTTAATATCTTGAATGGTGACTGCTTTGTACTTCGCGGAGGTGTGTTGTTTATAAACTGTTGTACGCGATCTATGTGTTTGTACCAATTTGTAGGTGTCTCTGTGCACAATTTTGATAACATGGGAGCCACTACCTTGTGCATCCTTTCTACTTGCCCATTTCACCGCGGCACTCCTGTGGTTATAAGCAAATGCTGAATTTTCTTCTCCTGGCAGTATTCTTTGAACAAATTCGAGGTAAACGCAGTTCCCCTATCAGAAATGATGCGCTTTGGGTTACCGAATATAGCTGCCTGCTTCTTTAGCCTCTCTACCACTGCTTTTGTTCCTGTATTCTTCGTAGGATACAACCACACGAACTTGCTAAATGCGTCTACCACCACCAAAATGAAATTATACGACTTGCCGGTCGTCTCCAGTGGTCCAACGTGGTCAATGTGATAGGTTCCTAAAGGTTTGTCTTCTTTATTTATCGTATTTAGAAATCCCTCTTTTTTCCCACTCTTGGATTCATTGACGATACATTCGATGCAACTTCGTACTATCTTGCCTACTTTAGCATTGGCTTGAGGAATAAAAAACGTCTTTTCTAAAATATCCTGGGTTTTTTTTATCGAAAAATGTCCCTGTCTGTGCGCCATTCTAATGATTTCATCCTCCATAAGAACTGGTACTACTATCAACTCCTTCTCAGGATTCTTAAAAAGGATGTCATATTTAACATAAAAGTCCTCAAACTCGTCTTTTTTTTAAATTTTGCGAACTGCTTTTATCCATTCGTCTTTGAGTTGTGCCTGCTTAAGTTGATACTTTAATGAGTCTTCTAACATCAAACAATACACCCTACTCAGAGCGTCAACGTGTGCCATTCTAGTCCCTGCCCGGTGCTCGATTTCGTAATTAAAATCTTGGAGAAACAACGCCCATCTCGCAATTTTTGGGGGTATATCGTTTCTTCTAAGGGTCATTGTGAACGCGTTGCAGTCAGTAATGATCTTAAATTTTATTCCTAATAAGTATATCCTCCATTTTTTTAGGGCCTCGATGATAGCTAAAACCTCTAGCTCGTACGCTGGGTAATTTTCCTCCACCGGCTTTGTTTTCCGGCTCATATATTGCACCGGATGCAGTTGTTGGTCAGTTGGATCCCTCTGCAATAACATACCTCCATACCCATACTTACTGGCATCAGTATGGACTTCCGTATACGCGTTCTGGGAAAATAGCCGTAATACTGGCGCTTTCTGTAACTGGGCTTTAAGTTGCTTAAAAGCTGCAAGTTGTTCTTCTCCTAGTCTGAAAACTACGTCCTTCCTCAACAAGTCTGATAATGGTCTTGCGATAACTGCAAAACTCGCTATAAACCGTCGAAAATAAGACGTTAATCCCAAAAACCTCTGTAAGCTCTTCTTTTCTGATGGTAAAGGAAAATTTTTAACCGCGGTAGTTTTTTCTTCGGAAATTTGTATAGTGCCATTTTCGATAACGTACCCTAAAAACTCCACTCTTCGCTTTAAGAACTGACATTTCGTCCACCTTATTTTCAGTCCGTACGCGGCGCTAACCTGCAAAACCTCTTTCAACTTCTCTATGCCCTCGTTTTCGTCTTTTGAAGGAATTATCAAATCGTCCATATACGTAATCACTGTACCTTTTTGGATTAATGCCCTAAAAACAGCGTTTACATATCTGCAAAATACAGCAGGTGAGTTTGAAATACCGAATGGTACCACGCAAAATTCGTATTGCCCATCACTAGTTACGAATGCAGTGTATTTCCTCGATTTCGGCTCTACTGACACATGGAAAAACCCATTAGACAAATCTAATGTCGTGAAAACTCGACCCCTTTGCAGTCTATCTAAGACATCGTCCATTACGACCATTGGAAAATTATCCCTTATTATCTTCTTATTCAGTTGCCTGTAGTCACAGCATAAGCGCTTTCCTCCATCTTTCTTTGGAACAACAACAATAGGCGCAGCAAAGTTGGAGTTGCTAATTTGTATTATCCCGTCTCTTAGCCATTCCTCAATTTGCTTATCAACAAAGCAACGATCTTCAAAAGACATTCGCCTAGGCCGCTGGTAAACAGCTACTTCATCTGACAACACAATTTCCATTTTTACGGGTGATACACATTTACCTGTCGTTGTATATCTATTTACTAAATTTTCTACATTCTTAGCCAGACTCTTCTCTAAATGTTTCACATCCATTGCCTTTATTTCCTCTAATTCGTTCAAGCTCATGACATCGAACTCTTGTATTCACTTTTCTGGTGTAACTACTTTGACTTTGGAATCTACCTCAACTGTTTGTGTTTGATTATTCTTAACCTCCGGCTTATAAGATAAACTTTTATTTTTAAAAACAACTTCCTTTTCTGTTAAAACGATATCAACATCCTTCAGAATAGCCTTTCCTATCATCCCTGCGAATTGAATATCATTTTCTTTGACTACATGAAAGGTGACATTTAGCGATAGTTCATCTACATGCATCAAAGTTTCAAAGCTGCCTATGGTCTCAATGACATTAGAACAAGCACTATAAAGCTTCCTTCGGTCATTAGTCAACTTATTTCCGGCCCCACTTAATAATAACGTATCGTATCGAATCAAATTTAGTGAACATCCTGAATCAATAAGTGCCTCAAATCTAAAATCGTTAATCATGACCGTCTTAAAATGTAACTCGTCCCGAACTCTATTTATAAACGGTTGAAAAATATCGTCCCTCAACATGTTGACCGTGCTCGGTTCTTTCTTTGGGTCATTCGTTTTTTTATCTTTACTCTTGCATTCGAAAGAGCGATGACCCAATTCGTTGCACTTAAAGCATTTGAACTGCTTCTGTGGACATTGTGCAGCTATATGCGTTTTATCTCCACACTTAAAACACCTTCTAACCGATTCTTCTTTTGGCTTTACCATTAATAAGTTACTCTCTTTCCTAGATTCATTTGTGCCTACTTTACCTAACCCTGCATTAGATTTTCGTATCCTTTCATACACTTTTATCTGCTCTTTTAAATCGTTTATATTCTTTGCTTGATACAATAAATACTTATTAAATCGTGAATCCGGAATCCCCTCAATAAAATAATCAATGACACTGGCCTCGTCTAGATTAATTTGTTTGCCTATTTCCATTAGGCTATATAAATATTCACGTAACGTTTCATTTGAGTGTTTAAGCCTATTTTTCAACAGCTTATGAACATCTGACGAACAAAGCTTAGCACCGAATTCAGTAATTAACGCACTTTTTAAGTTTTCCCAATTGCTTACATTGCTTTGACTTCTAACGAAAAGCTTGGCTGCTCCACGTAGAAGCTGCTTGCCATAAACAAATCTTTGCAAATCGTTCCACTTTACTATATCTGCATTCAACTCGAATTCGTTTACCCAAAACCGAATATCTACCGACCCTTCACCAGTAAATGAACTAACACAATCACCTAAATCTTTAAGAGTAAATAGCTGTTGCCGCACCAAGGACTGGGAAGACTGTGGAATGTTGCATTCTTGAACGTCATCGTATACCGACCGACTCAACTCATCATCGCTTGGCTCATTTCGCGACAAGCCATAGTGCTGCAGTAGTCTGTCCTGAAGTTCTCGTTTTTGTCCAGTAGTCGAAATACCAATTTCTCTCAACTTGTCTTTCAGTCCATTAACTGTCAAAGTCATTAAAGTGTTTAAGTCCATCTTACTAACTAATATTTAGACTTTGTTGTAACAAGTATAAAAATACAGATGCTTATAAACTAAAAAAAAAAGTTTAACAAAAGTTGCTTAGAATATGTGCTTGCGTATACATAAATACGTATATAGTTTAAAATACTGCTGGCGATCACTTATATTACTCGTAGTTTGAATTTAATAAATGAAGTGTTTTTTATTTTCTATATCTCTGTCTTTTTACTGCATTATCTACAGCATAGATATTATTCTCACTGTTTGCGTTCGTCAATTGCTTCTTTTCTTTCAGTTTGACTGAGTCTAATAAGAATTTATTTCTATTTCCACAAATAGTTAGTTTGCCACTTCTTACTCTTTTCTTCCTTTCGACTACTTTAATATCAACTTCTTATATCAACCTTCTTTAATAATGCACTTTCATTATTCTTTATATTTCTATTCCATTCAATATTGCATACTACATATTTCTTTTACATTCAGTGTCTGTACTCTTACATCTTATTTTATGTTCTTCTTTCTTCTTCACGTTTCAACTTGCAACTTTGTTTTTTTTTCTTCGCATATTCTGCATTGAGAATCTGCCTTCTTACAATTTATTTCATGTACTTCTTACTTCTTGCTTCTTGCTATACACCTTTACACTTCTCTATTTTCTTTTCAACATAAACTCTTTCAATTACTTCCAGCTTTAATCCTCTGATATCATTTTCTGTATTCTCTTTCTACTCCATGTACTTACTTTCTGTTGGTTCTTCTGCTTCTGCTTCTTCGTCTTGTTTCGGCTTTTCCTTTATTCTCCTTCTTATTCGAATGGTGTCGGTTACTTATTTTAAATAGGCTTCTGCTCTGCTGCAACGAATGCTGCTTCGGCTGCTGTTGTTCTGCTTCGGCTGCTGCTGCTCTGCTTCGGCTGCTATTGCTCTGGAATCTTCGCTGCTTTTTGGCGTCACTTTGAAAGTTCGGTGAAGTTGTTCTGCTTCGGCTGCTGCGGCTCTGCTTCCGCTGCTATTGCTCTGGAACCTTCGCTGCTTTTTGGCGTCACTTCGAAACAACACAACATCACAGTCAGGCTCTGCTTCCGCTGATATTGCTCTAGAATCTTCGCTGCTTTTTGGTGTCACTTCGAAAGTTTGTTCTGCTTCGGTTGCTGCGGCTCTGCTTCGGCTGCTATTGCTCTGGAATCTTCGCTGCTTTATGGTGTCACTTCGAAATGTGCGTTATTTGCTGATTTGTGCAACTATTACGGAATTCCTCTTTCTTTTAATCCACTTCGTTTTTGCCTGATGTTCTTATCTTTCGGTGTCCACGCTGAGCTCTGATGGTTTTCTGCGTCAACTTTCGCTGCTGCTAGCTCACGTCTGGGTGAAATTCCTGGATGAGCCCCCAATTTTGTAGGAATTCTTACCTTTTCGATGCCTTTCCAAGCAAATAAACCAGTGTTAGGTTTTATGAAAAATATTTATTTAGAATTAAGTTTAATTAATTAAGTTTAGTTTTAAAATAACTTCTTTACAAACTTCTTTACTTCTTTCCGCTGCGGTCTAACTCGTAATGTCCGTTCGTCTTGTCTTTTAAAATTGTCCGAGCCGTCGTTTGTCGTGTTTCGTTAAGTTTAAGGTGAGTATACAGTCTTCGTCAGTTGTTCGTCACGGTACAACCAGCACTACATACATATTTGGCAAGCGATCTCGAAATGCTTCAAATCATTAGCTTAACATATTTAAGTTACTTAACCCTCTTTTTCTTACTGAAGTCTGCAAAAGCCTTAACGGCATAACGGCAGTGCATTTAGAAGAATTACGTAATCTTGTATTTAGGTATGAATTCGATTTTCTTGTACATACTCATTTAGCAATCGATATCGAAATGCTTCAAATCATTAGTTTAACATATTTAAGTTGATAAACCTTCTTTAACGTATTGAAGGTGATACAAAGCCATGGCGGCATAACGACAGTACATTTGGGACAATTCCGTAATCTTATATTTAGATATAAAGTCGATTTTCTTGTATATACACATTTAGCAATCGATGCCGGTATGCTTCACATCATAAGTTTAACAGATTTAAGTTAGTTAATCCTCTTTACCTTACTGAAGTCTACAAAAGCCTTAACGGCATAACGGCAGTGCATTTGGAAGAGTTCCGTAATCTTATATTTAGGTATAAAGTCGATTTTGTTCAATATACGCATTTAGCAATCGATATCGAAATGCTTCAAATCACTAGTTTAACATATTTAAGTTAATAAACCTTCTTTAAGGCACTGAAGTCTACATAAAGCCTCAACGGTATAACTGCACTGCATTTTAAAGAATCCCGTTATCTTATATTTAGGTATAAATTCAACTTTCTTGTATATACTCATTTAGCAAGCGATATTAAAATGCTTCAAACCATTAGTTTAACATATTTAAAATAATTAACCTTCTTTAACATATTGAAGTTGGTACAAAGCCTTGGCGGCATAATGATTGTATATTTGGAAGAATTCCGTAATCTTTTAGTTAGGTATAAAGTCGATTTTCTTGTATATACACATTTAGCAATCGATATCGAAATGCTTCAAATCATTAGTGTGGGAATGAAACGATATGGCAGCATAGAGAAGAAGAAGAAGAGTACCAGCAAGACGAGAAAGACGAGCAAGAGAAGTAAGACGCGAAAACGAATAAGAAGTGTACGTGCGGCAAGAGAAGGCTGGATTAATTTTAATATTACATAAATCGTTTCTTTGTATCTTTTAAATCAGTTTTAATTAATAAACCACATTCTAAATTTGTTAAGTACAATTGATCTTGCCTACAAATTTGGGGGCTCAACCTAAAAGTAATATCTGTGCGTAATTGTGTAATTGGACTTTTCAAAATGGCGAACCCACAAAGTTTTGGTAATGTACGTGAAAATATACGACGAATGCGAAAAGAGACCATTAGCGCATTGCATAGATTTGTTTTCGAAGACGAGGGTGATAGACAAAATAGAAAGAGGCTGCGCGAATTTCAAGGTTTTAATTACGACGAGCACGACGACGAGTATGCGCAAAAGTCCACATACATTGCATCAAATTTGTCTGTAGAAGAGTTGATTTCCATTTGCAACTTGCTGCAACTGAGCTGCAAAGAGGAAAATGTACAGTTGCATATCTTTCGAAATCTACAAGAAGGGAATTTGCTTGGTTCCAACGATAACGACGAAGACGATAATGATGACGATGAAAATGACGACGAAGAAATTGACGACGATTGTGAAGGCGAATGCAGCGGTGAGGCAGCAACATTCAACATAAACGGCAGAAATTGTGGCAAATTGGCGGACAAGTGTTCTAATCAGCCTAATCCAATTAGAAAAACAACCAACACTCAGGAAAGAGAAAACGACGATTGCTTTGTATCATTTTTAAACAACGATTACGTTACCGAAAAAGAGAACGCAATAACACCGAGAAGCAGAGGAGCGCAACCATCACAATTGTCCCGATTTGCAATGAATTTTCGTGATGTAGAAGAAACAATACGACAATATGATGGAACTGACAGCTTACCAGTTGAAGTTTGGATACAAGAATTCGAGGAAACATCAGCCGTTATGGGATGGGATGATTTTCAGAAATATGTATTTGCTAAAAAGTCCATTAAAGGTACTGCAAACTTATTTCTGAACAGCGAAAGGGGAATTGTTTCTTGGGAAAAGCTGAAATGTGCATTGCTGAAAGAATTTCAAACAGCAACGAACAGTGCTACCATACACAAACAATTAAGTGAAAGAAAAATAAAAAAAGACGAAAACGTGCAAGATTATTTTTTTAAAATGAAAGAAATAGCATCAAGGGGAAACGTCGAGAATGCTGCTTTTATCCAGTATGTGATCGATGGCATAAGGGACTTAAGTTTAAACAAAAGCATTTTGTATGGCGCTCGTGATATGACGGAATTTAAACAAAAGCTTAAAATATACGAAATGGTGCGATCGAAATCAAAAGATGAAGAGAAAGAAATATTTAAGAACAAGAAAGTAAATAGTGATTTTAACAAAGAAATAATAAATTCAGAAGAACGAAATGTAAATAGATTCAGAAAAACAGTGAATAATGTTGAAGCAAAAGTGGACATTCGTTGTTATAATTGTGGTGTAAAAGGTCATAAAAGTATTGATTGTAAAGACAGAGAGAAAGGTGTAAAGTGTTTTGGGTGTAACAACTTTGGCCATATGTCGAAAAATTGTCCAAACAAAAACATACAAAGTGACAAACGTAATTTACAAATTGTTAAAACAAGTAAAGATATAATGATGAAAGAAGTAGGGATAGCAGATAAGAAGGGGTTAGCTTTGTTTGATACAGGCAGTAAATTTAATGTTGTTACATATAGAATGTACGAATTATTAAAGAAACCGAAGTTGATAGAATCAAACTTTTATTTAGTTGGATTTGAACAAAAATCAAATGAAAATAAAGTGAAACCGATTGGACATTTTGAAAAAAGTGTGGAAATAGACAATAACATTTTCAATTTAAATTTTCACGTCGTACCATCAGACAGCATAGACGTTAACATGATTATAGGTGAAGAATTATATTCACAAGCTGAGTTGCGAATTAATTCAAGTGGTGTTTTTGTATAAAAATTAAATACGTGTGATATATTTGAAGAACATGCGTTGATGAAGATTGATAAATGTATAGACGATATAAACGTGGACCCACTTGCTAGTGCTGCTGCAAAGCAAAAAGTTTTTGATTTAATTGAACTATATACGCCTAATAAAACTAAAACAACAAATGTAAAAATGACAATAGTGTTAAAAGACGATATGCCAATTTTTTCTGCACCTAGAAGACTTCCTTTTTGTGAAAGGCAGATAATTGATAGGCAAGTTGAACAATGGCTTGAAGACGGGATTGTTGAAACTTCAGAGTCTGAATTCTGCAGTCCAGTAGTATTGGTGAAAAAACGCGATGGCACACCCAGGCTGTGTATAGACTACCGACGCATAAACAAGGTAATAATTAAGGACAGATTCCCACTGCCCTTAATTGAAGACCAACTCGATCGACTACAAGGCTCCAAGATATTTAGCACGATTGATCTAACAAACGGGTTCTTCCACGTTGACGTGTCTGATGCAAGCCGCAAGTATACATCATTTGTAACACATAACGGTCAATACCAGTTCCTCAAGGTTCCATTTTGATTGTGCAACTCTCCTGGCGTTTTTCAGAGGTATGTAAATGCTATATTTCGAGATTTTACGAAAGAGGGAATTGCTCTCCCTTACATCGACGACGTTATAATTCCGGCAACTGACGAAAAAGAAGCGCTAATTCGATTAGAAAAGGTTCTAAACTTGTGCCAAGATTATGGGCTTCAAATTAACAAAAAGAAATGCCAATTTTTGCAAAGACGAGTGGAATTTTTAGGCCACGTTATAGAAAATAACCAAGTCGCTCCATCAAGCGTGAAAATAGAAGCAGTTATGAAGTATCCATTACCGAAAACGTTGAAACAGTTAGATAGTTTTCTTGGCCTAGCCGGGTACTTTTGAAAGTTCATTCGCAACTTTGCATTAATTGCAAAGCCGCTGAATGATTTGAAGAAACAAAATATTATATTTAATATGGGGAATGAACAAATGAAATCATTTAATACTTTAAAAACCCTTTTAAGTCAAAAGCCAGTATTAAGTATATACAATCAGACGTATGAAACGCAAGTACACACAGACGCATCCATAAATGGTTACGGCGCTGTTTTATTACAAAAATCCATGATAGTCAATGGCACCCCGTGTATTATATGAGTAAAAAGACGATGGAAGCTGAGCGAAAATTTTGCAGTTACGAACTCGAAGTACTCGCTGTAATAGAAGCTCTTAAAAAGTTTAAAGTTTATTTATTGGGTTTACATTTTACCATCATAACCGACTGTAATGCGTTTGCGAAAACAATAGACAAAAAAGATTTATGTACGAGAGTAGCTAGGTGGATAAGTTATTGCAAGAGTATGACTACGCTATTGAACACCGTTCTGGTTCAAGTATGAAGCACGTAGATGCATTGAGTAGATTTCCGATTTTAACAATTACCATAGATGACGTCACTTTAAAAATCAAAGAAGCGCAAGCACAAGATGAAGAACTGCGACTAATTAAAGAAATTTTACAAGAAAAAGAAAGTTATGAAGATTACTTTATGAAGGGTGACATTTTATATAAATTAATAAACGACTGCGAGTTATTAGTCATACCTAAAAACATGCAAAAAGAGATTATACGACGAGCTCACGAAAAAGGGCATTTCGCTTTAGCAAAAACCAAAGATATTATCTCCAAAGAATTCTATTTTTCAAAACTGAATGAAAAAATTCAAAAGTGTATTTCCAATTGCGTTCAATGCATCGTTACCAATCGCAAAAGAGGAAAACAAGAGGGCGAGTTACATCCATTACATAAAGTAGATACTCCATTACATACGTACCATGTCGATCATTTAGGACCATTAGAATCTACAAGTAAAATGTATAAGTATATATTTGCAGTAATCGACGCATTTACAAAGTTTTCTTGGTTATATCCTACCAAATCAACGTCAGCAAAAGAGGTCATCAGTAAGCTAACGACGCAAGGCACCAATTTTGGTAATCCAGTTAAAATTATCTCTGATAGAGGTTCGGCATTCACGTCCGACGAATTTAAAGAATAGTGTCGATCAGAAAACATAAAATACGTCAAGATAACTACAGGGCTACCACGTGCGAACGGCCAAATTGAAAGATTGAACAGCACAATAATTGCAGTTTTATCGAAACTAAGCATCGAAGATGCAACAAAGTGGTATCGTTATGTCGACCGAGTACAACAGGTGCTAAATTCTACATATCATCGAAGCATAAATATGACACCGTTTGAAATGATGATTGGGACCCGAATGAGGTCTAAAGAAGATATTTATATTAAAGAACTCATCGAAGAACAATTAGTGCAACAGTTCAACCAAAATCGAGATGAAATGCGCAACGACGGGAAAAAACAAATCCGTAAGATTCAAGAAGAAAACAAAAAATCATACAATCTGCGACGTAAAAAAGCTCATATTTACAAACTAAATGATATTGTTGCTATAAAGCGTACACAATTTGGTAGCGGTTTAAAGCTCAAACAAAAGTTTCTAGGCCCCTATCGAATTACTAACATAAAACCAAACAGCACTTACGATGTCCAAAAACTGGGTAACGGCGAAGGTCCAAAAACAACAACAACGTGCGCAGAATTTATGAAAGAATGGCTAAATACATTTGATGACGACGATTCTACTTAGTTATTCGAGACGAGTATCACGCTGGATGGCCGATATGTGGGAATGAAACGATATGGCAGCATAGAGAAGAAGAAGAAGAGTACCAGCAGACGAGAAAGACGAGCAAGAGAAGTAAGACGCGAAAACGAATAAGAAGTGTACGTGCGGCAAGAGAAGGCTGGATTAATTTTAATATTACATAAATCGTTTCTTTGTATCTTTTAAATCAGTTTTAATTAATAAACCACATTCTAAATTTGTTAAGTACAATTGATCTTGCCTACATTAGTTTAACATATTTAAGTTAATTAACCTTCTTTAACGCACTGAAGTCTACATAAAGTGTTAACGGCATCAACGGCAGTGCATTTAGAAAAATTCCGTTATCTTATATTTAGATATAAATTCGATTTTCTTGTATATACATATTTGACAAGCGATATCGAAATGCTTCAAATCATTAGTTTAACATATTTAAGTTAATTAACCTTCTTTAACGTATTGAAGTTGATTTAAAGCCATAACGGCAGTGCATTTGGAAGAATTCCGTAATCTTATATTTAGGTATAAAGTCAATTTTCTTTATATACACATTTAGATATCGATATCGAAATGCTTCAAATCATTAGTTTAGCATATTTAGGTTAATTAACCTTCTTTATCTTACTGAAGTTTAAATAAACCATAACGGCAGTATATTTAGTGAATTCCGTAATCTTTTATCTAGGTATAAAATCGATTTTCTTGTATATACACATTTAGCAATCGATATCGAAATGCTTCAAACTCATTAGTTTAACATTTTAAGTTAATAAACCTTCTTTACGAATCTGAAGTTGGCATAACGGCAGTGGATGTTTGAAGAATTCCGTAATCTTGTATTTAGGTATAAAGTCAATTTTCTTGTATATACATAGTTAGCTATCGATATCGAAATGCTTCAAATCATTTGTTTAACATATTAAATTAATAAACTTTTTAAGCTGAAAGTCTACATAAAGCCTTAACGGTATAACGGCAGTGCATTTAGAAGAATTCCGTGTTATAATTTATATTTAGGTATAAAGTCGATTTTCTTGTATTTGCACATTTAGCAATCGATATCGAAATGCTTCAAATCATTACTTTAACATATTTAAGTTAATTAACCTTCTTTAACGTATTGAAGTTGATACAAAGCCAGGAGGCATAATGACAGTAGGATTGGAAGAATTCCGTAATCTTATATTTAGGTATAAAGTCAATTTTCTTGTATATACTCATTTTGCAATCGATATCGAAATACTTTAAATTATTAGTTTAACATATTTAAGTTAATAAACCTTCTTTAACGCACTGAAGTCTACATAAAGCGTTAACGGCATAACGGCAGTGCATGTTTGAAGAATTCCGTTATCTTATATTTAGGTATAAATTCGATTTTCTTGTATATACATATTTGGCAAGCGATATCGAAATGCTTCAAATCATTAGTTAAACATATTTAAGTTACTTAACCCTCTTTTTCTTACTGAAGTCTGCAAAAGCCTTAACGGCATAACGGCAGTGCATTTAGAAGAATTACGTAATCTAGTATTTAGGTATAAAGTCAATTTTCTTGTATATACGCATTTAGCAATCGATATCGAAATACTTTAAATTATTAGTTTAACATATTTAAGTTAATAAACCTTCTTTAGCGCACTGAAGTCTACATAAAGCGTTAACGGCATAACGGCAGTGCATGTAGAAGAATTCCGTTATCTTATATTTAGGTATAAATTCGATTTTCTTGTATATACATATTTAGCAATCGATATCGAAAGCTTCAAATCATTAGTTAAACATATTTAAGTTACTTAACCCTCTTTTTCTTACTGAAGTCTGCAAAAGCCTTAACGGCATAACGGCAGTGCATTTAGAAGAATTACGTAATCTTGTATTTAGCTATGAATTCGATTTTCTTGTACATACTCATTTAGCAATCGATATCGAAATGCTTCAAATCATTAGTTTAACATATTTAAGTTAATATACCTTCTTTATCGTATTGAAGGTGATACAAAGCCATGGCGGCATAAAGACAGTACATTTGGGACAATTCCGTAATCTTATATTTAGGTATAAAGTCGATTTTCTTGTATATACACATTTTGCAATCGATGCCGATATGCTTCACATCATAGGTTTAACAGATTTTAAATTAGTTAGTCCTCTTTACCTTACTGAAGTCTACAAAAGCCTTAACGGCATAACGGCAGTGCATTTGGAAGAGTTCCGTAATCTTATATTTAGGTATAAAGTCGATTTTGTTCAATATACGCATTTAGCAATCGATATCGAAATGCTTCAAATCACTAGTTTAACATATTTAAGTTAATAAACCTTCTTTAAGGCACTGAAGTCTACATAAAGCCTCAACGGTATAACTGCACTGCATTTAGAAGAATTCCGTTATCTTATATTTAGGTATAAATTCGACTTTCTTGTATATACTCATTTAGCAAGCGATATCAAAATGCTTTAAACCATTAGTTTAACATATTTAAAATAATTAACCTTCTTTAACGTATTGAAGTTGGTACAAAGCCTTGGCGGCATAATGACAGTATATTTGGAAGAATTCCGTAATCTTTTAGTTAGGTATAAAGTCGATTTTGATGTATATACAAATTTAGCAAGCGATATCGAAATGCTTCAAATCATTAGTTTAACATATTTAAGTTAATTAACCTTCTTTAACGTATTGAAGTTGATAGAGAGTCATGGCGGCATAACGACAGTACATTTGGAAGAATTCCGTGGTCTTATATTTAGGTATAAAGTCGATTTTCTTGTATATATGCATTAAGCAATCGATATCGAAATGCTTCAAATAACTGGTTTAACCTATTTAAGTTAATCAACCTTCTTTAACGAACTGAAGTTAATATAAAGCCTAACGGCATAACGGCAGTGCGTTTGGAAGAATTCCCTAGTCTTATATTTAGGCATAAAGTCGATTTTCTTGTACATGCACATTTTGCAATCGATATCGAAATGCTTCAAATAATAGTTTAACATATTAAATTAATAAACATATTTTAGCTTACTGAAGTCTACATAAAGCCTTAACGGTATAACGGCAGTGCATTTAGAAGAATTCCGTAATGTTATAATTTTATATTTAGGTGTAAAGTCGATTTTCTTGTATTTACTCATTTAGCAGTTGATATCGAAATACTTCACATAACGGTTTAACATATTTAAGTTAATTAACCTTCTTTAACGAACTGAAGTTAATATAAAGCCATAACGGCAGTGCATTTAGAAGAATTACGTAATCTTATATTTAGGTATGAATTCGATTTTTTTGTATATACACTTTAGCAATCGATATCGAAATGCTTCTTATCATTAGTCTAACATATTTAAGTTAATAAAAGTTCTTTAACGCCTGAAGTTAACATAAAGCCATGGCGCCATAACGGCAGTGCATGTAGAAGAATTCGGTAATCTTATATTTAGGTATGTAGTCGATTTTCTTGGATTTGCATATTTAGCAAACGATATCGAAAATCTTCAAATAACTGGTTTAGCATATTTAGGTTAATTAACCTTCTTTATCTTACTGAAGTTTAAAAAAAGCCATAACGGCAATATATTTGAGTAAATTCCGTAATCTTTTATTTACGTATAAAATCGATTTTCTTGTATATACACATTTAGCAATCGATACCGAAATGCTTCAACTCATTAGTTTAACATATTTAAGTTAATAAACCTTCTTTAACGATCTGAAGTTGGCATAACGGAAGTGGATGTAGAAGAATTCCGTAATCTTATATTTAGGTATAAAATCGATTTTCTTGTATATACACATTTAGCAAGCGATATCGAAATGCTTCAAATCATTAGTTTAACATATTTAAGTTAATTAACCTTCTTTAACGTATTGCAGTTGATATAAAGCCATAACGGCAGTGCATTTGGAAGAATTCCGTAATCTTATATTTAGGTATAAATTCGATTTTCTTGTATATACACATTTAGCAAGCGATATCGAAATGCTTCAAATCATTAGTTTAACATATTTAAGTAAATTAACCTTCTTTGACGTATTGAAGTTGATAAAAAGCCATGCCGGCATAACGACAGTACATTTGGAAGAATTCCGTAGTCTTATATTTAGGTATAAAGTTGATTTTCTTGTATATATGCATTAGGCAATCGATATCGAAATGCTTCAAATAACTGGTTTAACATATTTAAGTTAATAAACCTTCTTTAACGAAACGAAGTTAGAATAAAGTCATAACGGCATAACGGCAGTGCGTTTGGAAGAATTCCGTAGTCTTATATTTAGGCATAAAGTCGATTTTCTTGTACATACACATTTTGCAATCGATATCGAAAAGATTCAAATAACTGGTTTAGCATATTTAAGTTAAATAACCTTCTTTATCTTACTGAAGTTTACATAAAGCCATAACGGCATAATGGCAGTATATTTATATGAATTCCGTTATCTTATATTTAGGTATAAAGTCGATTTTGTTGGACACACACATTTAGCAATCGATATCGAAATGCTTCAAATCATTAGTTTAACATATTTAAGTTACTTAACCCTCTTTTTCTTACTGAAGTCTGCAAAAGTCTTAACGGCATAACGGCAGTGCATTTAGAAGAATTACGTAATCTTATATTTAGGTATGAATTCGATTTTCTTGTATATACTCATTTAGCAATCGATATCGAAATGTTTCAAATCATTAGTTTAACATATTTAAGTTAATAAACCTTCTTTAACGTATTGAAGGTGATACAAAGCCATGGTGGCATAACGACAGTACATTTGGAACAATTCCGTAATCTTATATTTAGGTATAAAGTCGATTTTCTTGTATATACACATTTAGCAATCGATATCGAAATGCTTCACATCATTAGTTTAACATATTAAGTTAATAAAAATTTTTAAGCTTAATGAGGTCTACATAAAGCCTTAACGGCATAACGGCAGTGCGTTTAGAAGAATTCCGTTATCTTATATATAGGAAAAAATTCGATTTTCTTTTATATACACATTTTGCGAGCTATATCGAAATACTTCAAATCATTAAATTAACATATTTAAGTTAATTAACCTTCTTTAACGTATTGAAGTTGATATAAAGCCATGGCGGCATAACGACAGCACATTTGGAAAAATTCCGTAATCTTATATTTAGGTATAAAGTCGATTTTCTTGTATTAACATATTTAGCAATCGATATCGAAATGCTTCAAATCATTAGTTTAACATATTTAAGTTAACTGACCATCTTTAAAAGTATTGAAGGTGAAATAAAGCCATGGCGGATTAACGGCAGTGCATTTGGAAGAATTCCGTTATCCTATGTTTAGGTATAAAGTCAAGTTTCTTGTACTAGCACATTTAGCAATCGATATCGAAATGCTTCAAATCATTAGTTTAACATATTTAAGTTAAATTACCTTCATTAACCTACCGAAGGTGACATGAAGCCATGGCGGCATAACGGCAGTGCAGTTAGAAGAATTCCATAATCTTATATTTAGGTATAAAGTCGATTTTCCTGTATATACTCATTTAGCAATCGATATCGAAATGCTTCAAAATATTAGTTTAACATATTTCAGTTAATTAACCCTCTTTTTCATACTGAAGTCTACAAAAGCCTTAACGGCATAACGGCAGTGCATGTAGAAGAATTCCGTTATCTTTTATTTAGGTATAAAGTCGATTTTGTTGTACATACACATATAGCAATCTATATCGAAATGCTTCAAATCAATAGTTTTACATTTTCAAGTTATTTAAAATAAACCTTCTTTAACGCACTGAAGTTTACATAAAGCCTTAAAGGTATAACTGCAGTGCATTTAAAAGAATTCCGTAATCTAATATTTAGGTACAAAGTCGATTTTATTGTATTCACACATTTAGCAATCGATATCGAAATGCTTGAAATCATAAGTTTAACATATTTAAGTTAATTATTCCCCTCTATCTTACTGAAGTCTACATAAAGCCTTAACAGCACAACGGCAGTGCATTTAGAAGAATTCCGTTATCTTATATTTAGGTATAAATTCGATTTTCTTGTATATCCACATTTAGCAATCGATATCGAAATGCTTTTAATCATTAGTTTAACATATTTAAGTTAATAAACCTTCTTAAACGCACTGAAGTCTACATAAAGCGTTAGCGGCATATTGGCAGTGCATGTAGAAGAACTCCGTTATCTTATATTTAGGTATAAATTCGATTTTCTTGTATATACATATTTGGCAAGCGATATTGAAATGCTTCAAATCATTAGTTTAACATATTTAAGTTAATAAAACCTTCTTTAACGTATTGCAGTTGATATAAAGCCATAACGGCAGTGCATTTGGAAGAATTCCGTAATCTTATATTTAGGTATAAAGTCGATTTTCTTTTGTATACACATTTCGATATCCATATCGAAATGCTTGAAATCATTAGTTTAACATATTAAGTTAACAAACATTTTTTAATTTACTGAAGTCTACATAAAGCCTTAGCGGTATAACGGCAGTGCCGTAATGTTATAATTTTATATTTAGGTATATTTCTTGTATATACAAATTTAGCAAGCGATATCGAAATGCTTCAAATCATTAGTTTAACATATTTAAGTTAATTAACCTTCTTTAACGTATTGAAGTTGATAGAGAGTCATGGCGGCATAACGACAGTACATTTGGAAGAATTCCGTAGTCTTATATTTAGGCATAAAGTCGATTTTCTTGTACATGCACATTTTGCAATCGATATCGAAATGCTTCAAATAATAGTTTAACATATTAAGTTAATAAACATATTTTAGCTTACTGAAGTCTACATAAAGCCTTAACGGTATAACGGCAGTGCATTTAGAAGAATTCCGTAATGTTATAATTTTATATTTAGGTGTAAAGTCGATTTTCTTGTATTTACTCATTTAGCAGTTGATATCGAAATACTTCAAATAACTGGATTAACATATTTAAGTTAATTAACCTTCTTTAACGAACTGAAGTTAATATAAAGCCATAACGGCAGTGCATTTAGAAGAATTACGTAATCTTATATTTAGGTATGAATTCGATTTTCTTGTACATACACATTTAGCAATCGATATCGAAATGCTTCACATCATTAGTCTAACATATTTAAGTTAATAAAAGTTCTTTAACGCCTGAAGTTAACATAAAGCCATGGCGCCATAACGGCAGTGCATGTAGAAGAATTCGGTAATCTTATATTTAGGTATGCAGTCGATTTTCTTGGATTTGCATATTTAGCAATCGATATCGAAAATCTTCAAATAACTGGTTTAGCATATTTAGGTTAATTAACCTTCTTTATCTTACTGAATTTTAAATAAAGCCATAACGGCAATATATTTGAGTAAATTCCGTAATCTTTTATTTAGGTATAAAATCGATTTTCTTGTAGATG
The DNA here is from genome assembly GCA_027475135.1 of Bactrocera correcta. Lineage (NCBI taxonomy): Eukaryota > Metazoa > Arthropoda > Insecta > Diptera > Tephritidae > Bactrocera > Bactrocera correcta. The sequence continues at coordinate 30,859 of JAPZAG010000552.1, forward strand.
CACATTTAGCAATCGATACCGAAATGCTTCAACTCATTAGTTTAACATATTTAAGTTAATAAACCTTCTTTAACGATCTGAAGTTGGCATAACGGAAGTGGATGTAGAAGAATTCCGTAATCTTATATTTAGGTATAAAGTCGATTTTCTTGTATATACATATTTAGCTATCGATATCGAAATGCTTCAAATCATTTGTTTAACATATTAAATTATTAAATATTTTTTAGCTTACTAAAGTCTACATAAAGCCTTAACGGTATAACGGCAGTGCATTTAGAAGAATTCCGTAATGTTATAATTTTATATTAAGGTATAAAGTCGATTTTCTTGTATTTGCACACTTAGCAATCGATATCGAAATGCGTCAAACCATTAGTTTAACATATTTAAAATAATTAACCTTCTTTAACGTATTGAAGAATTCCGTAATCTTATATTTAGGTATAAAGTCGATTTTCTTTTATATACACATTTAGATATCCATATCGAAATGCTTGAAAAGATTAGTTTAACATATTAAGTTAATAAACATTTTTTAGCTTACTGAAGTCTACATAAAGCCTTAGCGGTATAACGGCAGTGCATTTAGAAGAATTCCGTAATGTTATAATTTTATATTTAGGTATAAATTCGATTTTCTTGTATATACACATTTAGCAATCGATATCGAAATACTTTAAATTATTAGTTTAACATATTTAAGTTAACAAACCTTCTTTAACGAACTGAAGTTGACATAAAGCCATGGCGGATTAACGGCAGTGCATTTGGAAGAATTCCGTTATGCTTTGTTTAGGTATAAAGTCAAGTTTCTTGTACTAGCACATTTAGCAATCGATATCGAAATGCTTCAAATCATTAGTTTAACATATTTTAGTTAATACACCTTCTTTAACCTACCGAAGGTGACATGAAGCCATGGCGGCATAACGGCAGTGCAGTTAGAAGAATTCCATAATCTTATATTTAGGTATAAAGTCGATTTTCCTGTATATACTCATTTAGCAATCGATATCGAAATGCTTCAAAATATTAGTTTAACATATTTAAGTTAATTAACCCTCTTTTTCATACTGAAGTCTACAAAAGCCTTAACGGCATAACGGCAGTGCATGTAGAAGAATTCCGTTATCTTTTATTTAGGTATAAAGTCGATATTGTTGCACATACACATATAGCAATCTATATCGAAATGCTTCAAATCATTAGTTTTACATTTTCAAGTTATTTAAAATAAACCTTCTTTAACGCACTGAAGTTTACATAAAGCCTTAAAGGTATAACTGCAGTGCATTTAAAAGAATTCCGTAATCTAATATTTAGGTACAAAGTCGATTTTATTGTATTTACACATTTAGCAATCGATATCGAAATGCTTGAAATCATAAGTTTAACATATTTAAGTTAATTATTCCCCTCTATCCTACTGAAGTCTACATAAAGCCTTAAGGGCATAACGGCAGTGCGTTTAAAAAAATTCCGTTATCTTATATTTAGGTATAAAGTCAATTTTATTGTATATACACATTTAGCCATCGATATCGAAATGCTTTAAATCATTAGTTTAACATATTTAAGTTAATAAACCTTCTTTAACGCACTGAAGTCTACATAAAGCGTTAACGGCATAACGGCAGTGCATGTGGAAGAACTCCGTTATCTTATATTTAGGTATAAATTCGATTTTCTTGTATATACATATTTGGCAAGCGATATCGAAATGCTTCAAATCATTAGTTTAACATATTTAAGTTAATATACCTTCTCTAACGTATTGCAGTTGATATAAAGCCATAACGGCAGTGCATTTGGAAGAATTCCGTAATCTTATATTTAGGTATAAAGTCGATTTTCTTTTGTATACACATTTCGATATCCATATCGAAATGCTTGAAATCATTAGTTTAACATATTAAGTTAACAAACATTTTTTAACTTACTGAAGTCTACATAAAGCCTTAGCGGTATAACGGCAGTGCCGTAATGTTATAATTTTATATTTAGGTATATTTCTTGTATATACAAATTTAGCAAGCGATATCGAAATGCTTCAAATCATTAGGTTAACATATTTAAGTTAATTAACCTTCTTTAACGTATTGAAGTTGATAGAGAGTCATGGCGGCATAACGACAGTACTTTTGGGAAGAATTCCGTAGTCTTATATTTAGGTATAAAGTCGATTTTCTTGTATATATGCATTAAGCAATCGATATCGAAATGCTTCAAATAACTGGTTTAACATATTTAAGTTAATCAACCTTCTTTAACGAACTGAAGTTAATATAAACCCATAAGGGCATAACGGCAGTGCGTTTGGAAGAATTCCGTAGTCTTATATTTAGGCATAAAGTCGATTTTCTTGTATAAATTACAAGACCGGTTGTTTAATTTATGATTTTCTTTATTTCCCTTGCTTGGAGCAAGGGCAGCCGTAAAGGCTGAGCGAGTAAATACAACTGAACCGTCTTAAAGTTATTGTAGCGGCGACTACGCCTAAATACCTGTCTAAATTTAACACACGCTCTGCCACGTGACTTGCCAGCGCAGTAGCAGCGATAGGTGTTTGTTGTTGTCACGCGCAACTCGTTGAGCGCTTCGTCAGCAATATCGTTGGAAAAAAAATTTTTCGCACGCTCACCCCCAGACGCATCGTCAGCGATTTCGGTGTAATTGAAATGTTGTCCGGAAGCGTGTTGTTACTCTTGTTCCTTTGTTGTTGGCTACTATGGTGTGTTAACTACTCCCCCGCTAGAAGGGGGGACGTCCACGGATCCCTTAAGAACGCTGCTCAATATTGCAATATTAGCACTGCGCTTCCGTACTTTGTAGATTATGTAGGCTGATATGAAAACAATAAAAAATACTATTGTTAAGGTGTAGGCTATAAGCCACTGAGACGACTGTGCTTCGACAAGCCCCCTCAATGATGCAATGTGTCGCAGTTTTTTTGGTTAATGTTGTGCAGGTAAGGAAGTGACAAGAGTGTGGTGTGATTTGTCAGGTTCACAAATTGTGCGGGTGCGGCCTCGGGATGCGCGCGCACAATCTTCCTCCAGTTGGTGTACGTAGTGCCATTGATGGTAGCATTCTCTGTGAACTTTATCATGAATGTCCCATTCAAAATTACTGGCGGGGATTTTCCCCTCGCGAACTTCACCCAATTTATCATTTATAATAATTAAACCGTCGTCAATTTCTTCCACCGGTTCGATATGATCAGCTGTAATAGCCCTGGCAGGGCGGTAGGCGCTGGCTTAACAGATTCAACACGCAAGAGCTATTCATGTTTGACATTTGACAAAATATTATTGATAAAGAATTTTTAAAATTCGCTAGTTGTTTATATGTATTGTTGCATTTAGATACTACACTGGTCTCTATCATAATTGACTTAAAATTTTTTACAACTGGTTTAATCCTAATTTTCTTACAATTTTGTTCTACCATTGGGTATTTAATTACGAAATATTTGTTATTATAATTTTGCAAAATTTTTTAATTTTTAGACTGTTAGTAAATCGCTTATTGTAATACCTGTAGAGTGCCCCGTTAGTTAGTAAATTTTTAACCTCATCACTTTTTTAAAAATATTTGGGTTTAAATTTAAATTTTATCTTACCCAAAGTGACGGAATAAAGAGCTGATTCTATTTCGTCTATTAACGCTCTGTTTTTTGCTGATATCAAGTCAAAAAGATGTCCAGTGTCAATCTCATGCTGTTTGGTCGAGCTAATCAATTTGTTTATGGTGTCGGTTAACTGGTTAATTTTAACTTTGAGCTGGCTATGAATGTAAATCTGTTGCTCGTTTGCTTCAATCAGGGATTCTGCCCATGTTTGAAGTTGGTTAAAGTCATCGAAATCGGGGGTTCCAGCTACGTATTTGAGAGCGGTGCCAAGAAAGTTTATGCTACGGGATTGTCGGTGATGAATTTTTAATGAATCTATTAATCGTAATATGCGGTCTATGTCCAGTTGAACGGTTTTCCTAATGTGAGACTGCGGGAAATTCCAAGAAGATTATACGTTTCTTCGGCTATGTTCTCGTAAATGGTCAAATTCAGGTGGTGAATGATATGTTTGTACTGGCGGTAAATTGCAATCTCTCTATACTCCTCTACCTGAACAGGTCTTTCGATTAGTGTTAACCGAGCGGTAAGTTCGTCAATAGTCGTTTGGAAGTCTCGTCTCGTCTGCTCCCTTGCTGTCCGCACAGCGGCACCCAGCACGGCGCGAAGAATATTTTCGTCCATGTTACTTGACATTCCTTTTATTCTTTATTCACTTTAAAAATTTTTATTTTCAAATTAAAACAATTTTTACTTAAATTAATATTTATACTACTATTTTTTAAGCTGATGCTTTAATTCAATGAATAGGTCAATATCTCGAGCACTCTACTTACATAGATTCTTTCATATTGTAATAATAGTAATAGTTTTGTCCCTCGATTGTTGTTAGTTTAGTCCCTCGATGGTTGTTAGTTTAGTCCCCCGATGGCTGTTAGTTTAGTCCCTCGATGGTTGTTAGTTTAGTCCCTCGATGGCTACGCCTCGGCTTGGCGTGCGTCCGAGCACCGTGGCCACGAAATTATCCTTTACAAGGATTTTGTTGTGGCCCCACGTTGGGCGCCAATTACAAGACCGGTTGTTTAATTTATGATTTTCTTTATTTCCCTTGCTTGGAGCAAGGGCAGCCGTAAAGGCTGAGCGAGTAAATACAACTGAACCGTCTTAAAGTTATTGTAGCGGCGACTACGCCTAAATACCTGTCTGAATAACACACGCTCTGCCACGTGACTTGCCAGCGCAGTAGCAGCGATAGGTGTTTTTTGTTGTCACGCGCAACTCGTTGAGCGCTTCGTCAGCAATATCGTTGGAAAAAAAATTTTCGCATGCTCAGCCCCCGACGCATCGTCAGCGATTTCGGTGGAATTGAAATGTTGTCCGGAAGCGTGTTGTTACTCTTGTTCCTTTGTTGTTGGCTACTATGGTGTGTTAACTTATATACACATTTTGCAATCGATACCGAAATGCTTCAACTCATTAGTTTAACATATTTAAGTTAATAAACCTTCTTTAACGATCTGAAGTTGGGATAACGGAAGTGGATGTAGAAGAATTTTCCCTAATCTTATATTTAGGTATAAAGTCGATTTTCTTGTATATACATATTTAGCTATCGAAAACGAAATGCTTCAAATCATTTGTTTAACATATTAAATTATTAAATATTTTTTAGCTTACTAAAGTCTTCATAAAGCCTTAACGGTATAACGGCAGTGCATTTAGAAGAATTCCGTAATGTTATAATTTTATATTTAGGTATAAAGTCGATTTTCCTGTATATACTCATTTAGCAATCGATATCGAAATGCTTCAAAATATTAGTTTAACATATTTAAAATAATTAACCTTCTTTAACGTATTGAAGTTGATAAAAAGCCATGGAGGCATAATGACAGTAGGATTGGAAGAATTCCGTAATCTTATATTTAGGTATAAAGTCAATTTTCTTTTATATACGCATTTAGCTATCGATATCGAAATACTTTAAATTATTAGTTTAACATATTTAAGTTAATAAACCCTCTTTTTCTTACTGAAGTCTGCAAAAGCCTTAACGGCATAACGGCAGTGCATTTAGAAGAATTACGTAATCTTATATTTAGGTATGAATTCGATTTTCTTGTATATACTCATTTAGCAATCGATATCGAAATGTTTCAAATCATTAGTTTAACATATTTAAGTTAATAAACCTTCTTTAACGTATTGAAGGTGATACAAAGCCATGGTGGCATAACGACAGTACGTTTGGAACAATTCCGTAATCTTATATTTAGGTTTAAACCGATTTTCTTGTATATACACATTTAACAATCGATATCGAAATGCTTCACATCATTAGTTTAACATATTTAAGTTAAATTACCTTCTTTAACCTACCGAAGGTGACATGAAGCCATGGCGGCATAACGGCAGTGCAGTTAGAAGAATTCCATAATCTTATATTTGGGTATGAAGTCGATTTTCCTGTATATACTCATTTAGCAATCGATATCGAAATGCTTCAAAATATTAGTTTAACATATTTAAGTTAATTAACCCTCTTTTTCATACTGAAGTCTACAAAAGCCTTAACGGCATAACGGCAGTGCATGTAGAAGAATTCCGTTATCTTTTATTTAGGTATAAAGTCTATATTGTTGTACATACACATATAGCAATCTATATCGAAATGCTTCAAATCATTAGTTTTACATTTTCAAGTTATTTAAAATAAACCTTCTTTAACGCACTGAAGTTTACATAAAGCCTTAAAGGTATAACTGCAGTGCATTTAAAAGAATTCCGTAATCTAATATTTAGGTACAAAGTCGATTTTATTGTATTTACACATTTAGCAATCGATATCGAAATGCTTGAAATCATAAGTTTAACATATTTAAGTAAATTATTCCCCTCTATCCTACTGAAGTCTACATAAAGCCTTAAGGGCATAACGGCAGTGCGTTTAAAAGAATTCCGTTATCTTATATTTAGGCATAAACTCGATTTTCTTGTATATACACATTTAGCAAGCGATATCGAAATGTTTCAAATCATTAGTTTAACATATTTAAGTTAATAAAGCTTCTTTAACGCACTGAAGTTAACATAAAGCCATGGCGGCATAACGGCAGTGCATGTAGAAGAATTCCGTAATCTTATATTCAGGTATCAAGTCGATTTTCTTGTATATACACATTTAGCAAGCGATATCGAAATGTTTCAAATCATTAGTTTAACATATTTAAGTTAATAAAGCTTCTTTAACACACTGAAGTCTACATAAAGCCTTAACAGTATAACTGCAGTGCATTTAGAAGAATTCCGTAATCTTATATTAAGGAAAAAAGTCGATTTTCTTGTATTTACATATTAAGCGATCGATATCGAAATGCTCCAAATCATTAGTTTAACATATTTTAGTTAATTAACCATCCTTAACTTATTGAAGGTGAAATGAAGCCATGGCGGCGTAGCGACAGTAATTTGGAAGAATTCCGTAATTGTATATGTAGGTATAAAGTCGATTTTTTTGTATATACACATTTAGTAATCAATATCGAAATGCTTCAAATCATTAGTTTAACATATTAAGTTAATAAACATTTTTTAGCTTACTGAAGTCTACATAAAGCATTAACGGCATAACGGCAGTGCATTTAGAAGAATTATGTTATGTTTTATTTAGGTATAAATTCGATTTTCTTGTATATACACATTTAGCAATCGATATCGAAATGCTTCAAATCATTAGTTTAACATATTTAAGTTAATAAACCTTCTTTAGCGCACTAAAGTCTACATAAGGCCCTAATGGCATAACGGCAGTGCATTTAGAAGAATTGCGTAATGTTATAATTTTATGTTTAGGTATAAAGTCGATTTTCTTGTATTTACACATTTAGCAATCGATATCGAAATGCTTCAAATAACTGGTTTAACATATTTAAGTTAATAAACCTTCTTTAACGAACTAAAGTCTACATAAAGCCTTAACGGCATAACGGCAGTGCATTTAGAAGAGTTATGTTATCTTTTATTTAGGTATAAATTCGATTTTCTTGTATATACACATTTAGCAATCGATATCGAAATGCTTCAAATCATTAGTTTAACATATTTAAATTAATAAACCTTCTTTAGCGCACTAAAGTCTACATAAGGCCCTAATGGCATAACGGCAGTGCATTTAGAAGAATTCCGTAATGTTATAATTTTATATTTAGGTATAAAGTCGATTTTCTTGTATTTACACATTTAGCAATCGATATCGAAATGCTTCAAACCATTAGCTTATCATATTTAAATAATTAACCTTCTTTACAGAAGCCATAACGGCATAACGGCAGTATATTTGGGTAATTTCCGTAATCTTTTATTTAGGTACAAAATCGATTTTCTTGTATATACACATTTAGCAATCCATATCGAAATGCTTCAGCTCATTAGTTTAACATATTTAAGTTAATAAACCTTCTTTAACTTTCATAACTGCAGTGCACGCAGAAGAATTCCATAATCTTATATTTAGGTATAAAGTCCATTTTCTTGTAAATACATATTTAGCTATCGATATCGAAATGCTTCAAATCATTAGTTTAACATATTAGGTTAGGTTAGGTTAGGTAAGATGGCTGATCAAGGATCCCACGTAGACTAACAATTAGTCCTTTGTGATGCCATTGAAAAGGAACTCCCGTGTTCGAACTTACAGATTGGCGAAGCGCTTTGTAGCCAATACATAGTTACACAGACGTCTAACTTCAACACCCGCCAGTTCGGTGGCGTGCCCAAAGGTATGCGCCCCCAGGTGTCTGAGTCTTGACCTCCCAAAAGCGGGACAGTCAAGCAGGAAGTGCTGGCTTGTTTCTACCGCATCTTCCTCCAAACAGCTTCTGCAGTCGGCATCCGGTAAGATACCCATTCTTACCGCATGTAAGCCAATAGGACAGTGGCCCGTTAAAAGACCCACTAGCAGTGAGAGGTTAGCCTTGCTGAGGGCTAAAAGATCATTAGATCTCCTGCGGTCTATGTTGGTCCAGAAGGCTTTCGCGACCGCACAAGTGCCGATGTTGGCCCAGCGTTGGGCGAACATCCGCGTGGCCCAGCTGTCTAGTAGTAGACCACAAGAAGAAACAGGAGCACCGACCCGTTCCCATTCTACCGATAATGATTCTAGGGTACCTTTCCTTGCTAGCTCATCAGCTTTGCAATTGCCTGCAATTCCGCTATGGCCCGGCACCCACACCAGCCTAATCACAAAAGCTCTAGCTGCTAGAGATAGTGACGTTAGACATTCTTCGACCAGCCCTGAACGCACTGTGAATGAGTTCAAGGCTAATATAGCCGCTCTACTATCCGAGTGGATAGTCACTTCTCTGAAAGTGGATGCACTCTGTAGCAGCAAATCAGCTGCAACCTTGATGGCTGCGACCTCAGCCTGGAAAACACTACAGTAGTCGGGAAGTCTGAAACAGGAGTCGATGGAGAGCTCCCGACAGTAGACCTCTCCACCAACCTTTCCCCCAAGCTTTGACCCATCCGTGAAGAAGCTTGCTGCCCCCTCCTCCATCGGCTTCTTCCCACCCACATCTCCCTCGTCGGTATATGGGCAGAGAAGGAGCCGCCAGAGTTCGGTGTGGCGACTCCATGATCCAGATGCTCCGGTATGCAGTCAACGTTTGTGAGGATATCCAAATGACCAGATGCGCGTTCCTTTAAGAAACCAGATTCTCTGAGTCTAATAGCCACCTTCGCGGCTATGCACCTACCGGCAATGTCCACCGGCGTTATATTCAAAATTGCATTAAGTGCCATGGTCGGAGTAGATCTTAATGCACCACATATGCTAACTAGCGCAGCCCGTTGAACGCTCTCGAGTTTTTTGACCAGTGTGGTCTTCCCTAAAGCCCTCCACCACATGAAGACACCATAGAATAAGATGGGCTTTACTATGGTGTCATAAAGCCAGAGGACCACTTTCGGTGAAAGACCCCACCTTTTGCCAATAGCTCCTTTGCAGCAGTATAAGGCAACAGATGCCTTTTTTGCTCTCTCCTCGATATTCGGCTTCCATGAAAGCTTCTTATCCAGGATGAGCCCTAAATACTTCACTGTATCCGCCGGTTGCAGGCGAATACCTCCCATCCGCGGCAACGGTGCCACCGGGATTTTATATTTCCGGCTGAATAAAACCATTTCTGTTTTGTTTGGATTTATGGCGAGTCCACTTCCGACCGCCCACTTTGTTACTACGCTGAGATATCCCTGCGTCAACTCGTACACGGTGTTAAGGAACTTTCCTTTGACCATAAGTGCTACGTCATCTGCGTAGGCAATCACCCGACAGCCGCGATCCTCTAGTTTTTTGAGCAATTCGTCAACGACTAGGATCCATAGAAGAGGAGAAAGAACCCCACCTTGTGGTGTTCCCCTACTCACACTACGCCTCGCACGCGCGCTGCCCCATTCCGTTTCGATTACTCTGTCGCATAGAAGGCTGAGAATGAGGCACTTGAAGTTCGATTCAACCCCAAGACCGTCAAGGGCAGTTAATACTGCTTCAGGCAGGACATTGTTGAAAGCTCCCTCGATATCAAGGAAGGTCCCAACAGCGAAGTCCTTGGCTTCAATGGCCTCCTCAAGCCATGACACGATAGTATGCAAAGCAGTGTCCACTGACCTGCCTTTGCGATAAGTATGTTGTGCTCTTGACAAATAGTCTCTCGGAATGCTCTTCCTTATATACCAGTCCATCAGCCGCTCCAGAGTCTTTAACAAGAAGGAGGAGAGGCTGATTGGCCTGAAATCTTTGGCCGTGACATGGGAGACCCTGCCAGCCTTCGGGAAAAACGTGACCTTGACTCGTCTCCAGGCCCCCGGAATGTAACCTAATCTGATGCAGTTCGCATAGATAGGTGCCAACCAGTCGCATGACACCTTAACAGCCTGTTGCAGCTGTGCTGGTATGATGCCGTCTGGTCCCGGGGACTTGAACGGTTTGAACGAGTTAATCGCCCACTTCAAGTGACGCTCATCCAGAATGCCGACAAAGGCCGCACAATCGTCATGCGGCATCCCGAGAGGACCCCTCACAGAGGATATGTTGCTCGGGAAGTGAGCGTCGAGAAGCGTCTGAAGTGTTTCTTCACTACTGAGAGCCCACTTCCCATTAGCGTCCTTTAGATACCCCAGGGACACTGGGGTTTTTGAGAGAATACGCCTGAATCTCGAGGACTCGTGACAGCCTTCCACTTTTTCACAGAAGCACTTCCACGAGGTCCTCTTGGCCTTTCTTAACTCGGACTTATAAATTGAAAGTCCTACTTTATACAAGGCCCAATCATCAGATAACCCACTTCTGCGGGCCTTATTGAATAGCCGTCTACAAGACGCCCTGATCTCTGAGAGCTCCGTAGTCCACCATAGAGGTTTCTCTTTGCCATTCGGTGATCTCAGTGGACAAGACCTCTCCAGCGCAGCATTACACGCCGAGCTGAAGACTTCGACCCACTCCTCCACCACATCAGTAGTGGCCAACGAGTCCACCCCCGGTGCGTGTGGGAGAGTTTGCCTAAGCCTCCTGCGGTAACCTACCCAGTCCGTGTTCCTAGGGCTCCTGAAAGATTTCCTAGGCGGACCTTCACCAACTAGACTAAACTCGATGTACCTGTGATCCGAAAAGGAGTGATCAGCGAGGACCCTCCAGTTCGAGATCAGCGGGGCAATCGCTTGTGAGGCAAGGGTGAGGTCGAGGACCTCCTCCCTGCCTGCGGTCACAAAAGTAGGAGAGTTTCCTCTATTACAAATGCGAAGATCTTCGCTAATCTTCTTCTTCTTTACTGGCGTAGACACCGCTTACGCGATTATAGCCGAGTCAACAACAGCGCGCCAGTCGTTTCTTCTCTTCGCTACGTGGCGCCAATTGGATATTCCAAGCGAGGCCAGGTCCTTCTCTACTTGGTCCTTCCAACGGAGTGGAGGTCTTCCTCTTCCTCTGCTTCCCGCGGCGGGTACTGCGTCGAATACTTTCAGAGCTGGAGTGTTTTCATCCATCCGGACAACATGACCTAGCCAGCGTAGCCGCTGTCTTTTAATTCGCTGAACTATGTCAATGTCGTCGTATATCTCGTACAGCTCATCGTTCCATCGAATGCGATATTCGCCGTGGCCAACGCGCAAAGGACCATAAATCTTTCGCAGAACCTTTCTCTCGAAAACTCGCAACGTCAACTCATCGGTTGTTGTCATCGTCCAAGCCTCTGCACCATATAGGAGGACGGGAATTATGAGAGACTTATAGAGTTTGGTTTTTGTTTGTCGAGAGAGAACTTTGCTTCTCAATTGCCTACTTAGTCCGAAGTAGCACCTGTTGGCAAGAGCTATCCTGCGTTGGATTTCTAGGCTGACATTGTTGGTGGTGTTTACACTGGTTCCAAGATAGACGAAATTATCTACAACTTCAAAGTTATGACTGTCAACAGTGACGTGAGTGCCAAGTCGCGAGTGCGACGACTGTTTGTTTGATGACAGGAGATATTTCGTCTTGCCCTCGTTCACTGCCAGACCCATTTCTTTTGCTTCCTTGTCCAGTCTGGAGAAAGCAGAACTAACGGCGCGGGTGTTGAGGCCGATGATATCAATATCATCGGCATACGCCAGCAGTTGTACACTCTTATAAAAGATGGTACCTTCTCTGTTAAGTTCTGCAGCTCGAACTATTTTCTCCAGAAGCAGGTTGAAAAAGTCGCACGATAGGGAATCGCCTTGTCTGAAACCTCGTTTGGTATCGAACGGCTCGGAGAGGTCCTTCCCGATTCTGACGGAGCTTTTCGTGTTGCTCAACGTCAGTTTACACAGCCGTATTAGTTTTGCGGGGATACCAAATTCAGACATCGCGGCATAAAGGCAGCTCCTTTTCGTGCTGTCGAAAGCAGCTTTGAAATCGACGAAGAGGTGGTGTGTGTCGATTCTCCTTTCACGGGTCTTTTCCAAGATTTGGCGCATCGTGAATATCTGGTCGGTTGTTGATTTACCAGGTCTAAAGCCACACTGATAAGGTCCAATCAGTTTGTTGACGGTGGGCTTTAATCTTTCACACAATACGCTCGACAGAACCTTATATGCGATATTGAGGAGGCTAATCCCACGGTAGTTGGCGCAGATTGTGGGGTCTCCTTTTTTGTGGATTGGGCATAGCACACTTAAATTCCAATCGTTGGGCATACTTTCGTCCGACCATATTTTGCAAAGAAGCTGATGCATGCACCTTATCAGCTCTTCGCCGCCGTGTTTGAATAGCTCGGCCGGAAATCCATCGGCCCCTGCCGCTTTGTTGTTTTTCAGGCGGGAAATTGCTATTCGAACTTCTTCATGGTCGGGCAATGGAACGTCTGCTCCATCGTCATCGATTGGGGTATCGGGTTCGCTTTCTCCTGGTGTTGTGCGTTCACTGCCATTCAGCAGGCTGGAGAAGTGTTCCCTCCATAATTTAAGTATGCTCTGGGCATCGGTAACTAGATCACCTTTGGGGGTTCTACAAGAGTATGCTCCGGTCTTGAAACCTTCTGTAAGCTGCCGCATCTTTTCGTAGAATTTTCGAGCATTACCCCTGTCGGCCAGCTTATCAAGCTCTTCGTACTCACGCATTTCGGCCTCTTTCTTTTTCTGTCTACAAATGCGTCTCGCTTCCCTTTTCAACTCTCGGTATCTATCCCATCCCGCACGTGTTGTGGTCGATCGTAACGTTGCGAGGTAGGCAGCCTGTTTTCTCTCCGCTGCGACACGGCACTCCTCGTTGTACCAGCTGTTCTTCTGCACTTTCCGAAAACCAATGGTTTCGGTTGCAGCTGTACGTAAGGAGTTTGAAATGCCGTCCCACAGTTCCCTTATACCGAGTTGTTGACGAGTGCTCTCAGAGAGCAGGAGTGCAAGCCGAGTAGAAAAACGTTCGGCTGTCTGTTGTGATTGCAGCTTCTCGACGTCGAACCATCCTTGTGTTTGTTGGCGTGCGTTTTTTGCTGCACAGAGGCGGGTGCGTATTTTGGCTGCAACAATATAGTGGTCCGAGTCGATGTTAGGACCTCGGAGCGCACGCACATCTAAAACACTGGAGACGTGTCTTCCGTCTATCACAACATGATCGATCTGGTTGGTGGTTTTTCGATCTGGAGACAGCCAGGTAGCTTGATGTATCTTCTTATGCTGGAATCTAGTGCTACAGATAACCATATTTCGGGCCCCGGCGAAGTCGATCAGCCTCAGCCCATTTGGGGATGTTTCCGCGTGGAGGCTGAATTTACCGACCGTAGTGCCAAAGATGCCTTCTTTGCCCACCCTGGCATTGAAGTCGCCAAGCACGATTTTGACATCGTGGCGGGGGCATCTCTCATAAGTGCGCTCCAAGCACTCATAAAAGGCATCTTTGGTCACATCGTCCTTCTCTTCCGTCGGGGCGTGGGCGCAAATCAGCGATATGTTGAAGAACCTCGCTTTGATGCGGATTGTGGGTAGACGTTCATTCTCCGGAGTGAATGATAGTACTCGGCGACGGAGTCTCTCTCCCACCACGAATCCAACACCAAACTTGCGCTCCTTTATATGGCCACTGTAGTAAATGTCACAAGGACCTACTCGTCTCTGTCCTTGTCCCGTCCATCGCATTTCTTGGACGGCGGTGATGTCAGCCTTTATCTTTACGAGGACATCTACCAGCTGGGCAGCGGCACCTTCCCAATTAAGGGACCGGACATTCCAGGTGCATGCCCTCAATTCATAATCCTTATTTCGTTTGCCATGGTCGTCATCAAAAGGGGGGGCTCTCATCCGAGGCTGATTGTTGGTTTTCATTGGAGGTGTTTTTTTACGTGGCGGGTCCCAAACCCAGCGCACAACTTTATGCAGGGGTGTTTCGCCTTCTCACTTTAGCTCGCCTTCAAACGGCTGTTCGTAGGCTACCCAGAGGATACTTGGTCAAAGACCGGAAGTCGTGAGCTGCTTGAGTCATATGTAAAAGAATCGTTTCTGGCCACTCCCAAGTGAATGGCGATCAGAGAACTTTCCTCACTTGCGTAAACTTCTACACATGACCCCATCCTTCGCTAATAATGAAATCAAAAAGCGGCTCACCTCTACTGTTATTATCCGAGCTTCCCCAGATCTGGTGCCGCGAGTTAGCGTCGGAACCGATGATGACGCCAGTGCCAGACTTGGACGCTTCGGCTAAGGTCCTCCTCAGCAGTAAGGGAGGTGGCTCCACCACATCATCGTGTGGCAAGTATGCGGAGATGAGCCGGAGATCCCCGGTGTCGCATTCTAATTTCGCTGTCACTATGTCAGCGCTGCTGAAATTAGGTAAAAGAAATACCGTTAGTTCATTCCTTACCAGCATACAGGCTCTGTTCCTACCTGCATCCTTGGCTGTCAGGAGCCTATGGCTCTTTGTCCTCAATCCAGAGATCCCGTTGCCAGTCAGCCACGGTTCCTGGATCAGGACGACATCAGCTCCGTCTTGTTCCAGACGGAGCAATAGGTTGGCGGAGGCCGCCTTCGCATGCTGGAGGTTAATCTGGAGGAATTTCATCCTTCAGATTTTCCCTCAGGAACGCTATTTCAGCGTCCAAGTCGTGGTCGACCCGAACCTCCTCAAACAGTTGTTCGAGGCTGAAGACGGAGTCGCCAATTGACGAACCGCCCCCAACACTTGCCACGTCTGAGAGATTCGGATCTGCTTCCACGGTCATATGACCGTCGACGCCCTCTGGCGCATCGATGTCCACAGTCGTTTGACTGTCAGCACCCCTTGGTACATCCACCGCAGTCACCGTAGCCTGGGGACCATCAGCCCTTGCATCTGATGGAAGTACTTTCAGCACTACCATCTCAAAACCATAGCTAATGGATCCCCTTGTTTTGCTGAGAGGACCGATGGATTCCGTGTTTAGCATTATCAGCGCTTGCCGATACGGTTCATCAGTCCTCTCCAGCCTTAAGACTTTCCAGTCCTGCGTCGGAAGTGAGGGATTGCAATATCTGAGGATTTCCTCAATCTCACTCGGCGTGGAAGGTTCGGCCGGTAGCCAAACGCGAGCCCTAGGACGGAGAGGAAGATCCTCTTTGGCCACGGCCTCCAGTCTGGCCCCCTTCCAGACCTCCCCCACCTGAGAGACTGCCTTCTTGTACAAGATGGCCGATCTCTCGTCAGCGAAACTCGTGAGCTTGTGCAGCCCCTGGTGCCAACCGGCACCCACACATTTCGGGGGTGGCCCCGGGTTTTCCTTGACCACCCTCAGGAAGACCGACGAGATAGCCGCCGCTACCCTCTTCCATTCCTCGTGGGAGATGGCACCGTTCTCCCTACTACGGTCGAGCACCCCCAGTACTATGGCCCCAGCGCCTTTGGCAATAACGCTAAAGGTTGGCGCCTTTCCCGTTCGCGGTTTCTTAACAAGGGAGGTTTCTCCCTCGTGCGACCTCTGCTGCTTGACCGCCGGTTCTGTCCTGCTGGTTTCCGGTCCTGCCCTATCGTCCTCGCTCAGCACCTTCCTGGCCCACTCAAGTGTACTAGCGTGTTGCTCAGAAACCTGACCAACATGCTTGTCACCGTAGCGCTCCACGATTTTGGCCGCCAATCGACGGTCTGATTTCAGCTTTCTAGCTAAAGCTGCTTTGCTTTTACCCCCTGCGGATCCCTTCATAACTCTAGCTGAGGTTCCCCTGCTAGTGCTGGCGATTCCGCCGCGTATGAAGGATCCACCCTTCGCTACGTCTGTTGCCGGCGGGTTAGCGCCGGTTACCCCCAGTCTGCTACCTGAGGAGACACCTACTGGAGTCTTAGCCGTATTGCTGCCATATCTCGGTGACGGTTTCGTCGCCATAGGAGCAGCGTCCCCACCTGGGTTGGATCTAGGTGCCGATTTCGACAGCCCTTCACCTCCCTTCGTCGTTCTTCCATCAATTTTGTTGTTCATAGGATTGTTCATGCGAAAAGGGTCACCACTCAGAGCCGCTATCCGTCCCCCGGAAAGGTAGTCGCCTTTTATGGTCCCAAGGTTATCTCAATGATGAGGCCAAGGCGAGGGTTGACGTACGCCCTTATGAGGCAATACGTTCAGAGCCGACCAGGGCAAAGAAGGAGTCATCTCAACATACACCTACCACGCCAACTTAACGACGACGGGGGGGGGACGTACTCTGAGGCTTGCCAGGGTTTTAACGGGACGGGGGCAGTTGCGACATTAGCCTGTCAGCCATTTCTGATGAGTGTCACCTCATCATACTCAGGTGTCAGAATGCCGCCACCACCAGCCCAGGGTTCTACCAAATCCGATAAAAGTTTCTCAAAAACCAGTCCAGAGCCAAAGTCGTCTAGGGAGTTGTTAGGCCGTGAAGGCCGCAGGTCATTTAGCGTTACCCAGGGTGCACCAGCTTGGAGGCGACCTGCCTTGCATACTTGAAGGCGACCTGCCTTGCATATTAAGTTAATAAACATTTTTTAGCTTACTGAAGTCTACATAAAGCATTAACGGTATAACGGCAGTGCATTTAGAAGAATTCCGTAATGTTATAATTTTATATTTAGGTGTAAAGTCGATTTTTTTGTATTTACAACTTTAGCAATCGATATCGAAATGCTTCAAATAACTGGTTTAACATATTTAAGTTAATAAACCTTCTTTAACGAACTGCAGTTGATACAAAGCCATGGCGGCATAACGACAGTACATTTGGAAGAATTCCGTAATCTTATATTTAGGTATAAAGTCGATTTTCTTGTATATACACATTTAGCAATCGATATCGAAATTTAACAAATTTAAGTTAATAAACCTTCTTTAACGCACTGAAGTCTACATAAAGCCTTAACGGTATAACAGCACTGCATTTAGAAGAATTCCGTTATCTTATATTTAGGTATAAATTCGACTTTCTTGTATATATTCATTTAGCAAGCGATATCAAAATGCTTCAAACCATTAGTTTAACATATTTAAAATAATTAACCTTCTTTAACGTATTGAAGTTGATACAAAGCCATGGCGGCATAAAGACAGTATATTTGGAAGAATTCCGTAATCTTATATTTAGGTATAAAGTCGATTTTCTTGTATATACACATTTAGCAATCGATATCGAAATGCTTCAAATCATTAGTTTAACATATTTAAGTTAATAAACCTTCTTTAACGCACTGAAGTCTACATAAAGTGTTAACGGCATAACGGCAGTGCATTTAGAAAAATCCCGTTATCTTATATTTAGGTATAAATTCGATTTTCTTGTAAATACATATTTGGCAAGCGATATCAAAATGCTTCAAATCATTAGTTTAACATATTTAAGTTTATTAACTTTCTTTATCGTATTGAAGTTGTTATAAAGCCATAACGGCAGTGCATTTGGAAGAATTCCGTAATCTTATATTTAGGTATAAAGTCGATTTTCTTTTATATACACATTTAGATATCGATATCGAAATGCTTCAAAAGATTAGTTTAACATATTAAGTTAATAAACATTTTTTAGCTTACTGAAGTCTACATAAAGCCTTAACGGCATAACGGCAGTGCATTTAGAAGAATACCGTAATGTTATAATTTTATATTTAGGTATAAATTCGATTTCCTTGTACATACACATTTAGCAATCGATATCGAAATGCTTCAAATCATTAGTTTAACATATTTAAGTTAATTAACCTTCTTTAACGTATTGAAGTTGATAAAGGGCCATGGCGGCATAACGACAGTACATTTGGAAGAATTCCGTAGTCTTATATTTAGGTATAAAGTCGATTTTCTTGTATATATGCATTAAGCTTTCGATATCGAAATGCTTCAAATAACTGGCTTAACATATTTAAGTTAATAAACCTTCTTTAACGAACTGAAAATAATATAAAGCCATAACGGCATAACGGCAGTGCATTTAGAAGAATTACGTAATCCTATATTTAGGTATGAATTCGATTTTCTTGTATATACTCATTAAGCAATCGATATCGAAATGCTTCAAATCATTAGTTTAACATTTTTAAGTTAGTAAAGCTTCTTTAACACCTGAAGTTAACATAAAGCCATGGCGCCATAACGGTAGTGCATGTAGAAGAATTCCATAATCTTATATTTAGGTATGTAGTCGCTTTTCTTGGATTTACACATTTAGCAATCGATATCGAAAATCTTAAAATAACTGGTTTAGCATATTTAGGTTAATTAACCTTCTTTATCTTACTGAAGTTTAAATAAAGCCATAACGGCATAACGGCATAACGGCAGTATATGTGAGTGAATTCCGTAATCTTATATTTAAGAATAAAGTCGATTTTATTGTATTTACGCATTTAGCAATCGATATCGAAATGCTTCAAATCATAAGTTTAACATATTTAAGTTAATTAACTTTCTTTATCGTATTGAAGTTGTTATAAAGCCATAACGGCAGTGCATTTGGAAGAATTCCGTAATCTTATATTTAGGTATAAAGTCGATTTTCTTGTATATACTCATTTAGCAATTGATATCGAAATGCTTCAAAATATTAGTTTAACATATTTAAGTTAATTAACCCTCTTTTTCATACTGAAGTCTACAAAAGCCTTAACGGCATAACGGCAGTGCATGTAGAAGAATTCCGTTATCTTTATTTAGGTATAAAGTCGATATTGTTGTACATACACATATAGCAATCTATATCGAAATGCTTCAAATCATTAGTTTTACGTTTTCAAGTTATTTATAATAAACCTTCTTTAACGCACTAAAGTTTACATAAAGCCTTAACGGTATAACTGCAGTGCATTTAAAAGAATTCCGTAATCTAATATTTAGGTACAAAGTCGATTTTATTGTATTTACGCATTTAGCAATCGATATCGAAATGCTTCAAATCATAAGTTTAACATATTTAAGTTAATTATTCCCCTCTATCTTACTGAAGTCTACATAAAGCCTTAAGGGCATAACGGCAGTGCGTTTAGAAGAAATCCGTTATTTTATATTTGGGCATAAACTCGATTTTCTTATATATACACATTTAGCAAGCGATATCGAAATGTTTCAAATCATTTGTTTAACATATTAAGTTAATAAACATTTTTTAGCTTAATGAGGTCTACATAAAGCCTTAACGGTATAACGGCAGTGCATTTAGAAGAAATCCGTAATGTTATAATTTTATATTTAGGTATAAAGTCGATTTTGTTGTATTTACACATTTAGCAGTCGATATCGAAATGCTTCAAACCATTAGTTTAACATATTTAAAATAATTAACCTTCTTTAACGTATTGTAGTTGATACAAACCATGGCGGCATAACGACACTACATTTGGAAGAATTCCGTAATCTTATATTTAGGTATATGTAAAGTCGATTTTCTTGTATATACACATTAAGCAATCGATATCGCAATGCTTTAAATCATTAGTTCTTCATTTTCAAGTTATTCATAATAAACCTTCTTTAACACACTGAAGTCTACATAAAGCCTTAACAGTATAACTGCAGTGCATTTAGAAGAATTCCGTAATCTTATATTAAGGTAAAAAGTCGATTTTCTTGTATTTACATATTTAGCAATCGATATCGAAATGCTCGAAATCATTAGTTTAACATATTTTAGTAAATTAACCATCTTTAACGTATTGAAGGTGATATAAAGCCATGGCGGCATAACGACAGTAATTTGGAAGAATTCCGTAACCTTATATTTAGGTATAAAATCGATTTTCTTGTATATATGCATTTAGCAATCGATATCGAAATGCTTAAAATCATTAGTTTAACATATTTAAGTTAATTAACCCTCTTTATATTACTGAAGTCTACATAAAGCCTTAACGGTATAACGGCAATGCATTTAGAAGAATTACCTAATGTTATATTTATGGATAAAGTCGATTTTCTTGTATTTACATATTTAGCAATCGATATCGAAATGCTTCAAATCATTAGTTTCACATATTTAAGTTAATAAACCTTCTTTAACGAACGGAAGTTTACATAAAACCATTACGGTAGAACGGCAGTGCATTTAGAAGAATTCCGTTATCTTATATTTAGGTATAAAATCGATTTTCTTGTATATACACATTTAGCAATCGATATCGAAATGCTTCAAATCATTAGTTTAACATATTTAGGTAAATTAACCTTCTTAATCTTACTAAAGCCATTACGGCAGAACGGCAGTGCATTTAGAATTCCGTTATCTTATATTTAGGTATAAAATCGCTATTTTTGTATATACACATTTAGCAATCGATATCGAAATGCTTCAAATCATTAGTTTAACATATTTAAGTTAATTTACCACTTTTCTTCACTGAAGTTTACATAAAGCCTTATCGGCATAACGGCAGTGCATTTAGAAGAATTCCGTATCTTATGTTTAGGTATAAAGTCGATTTTCTTGTATATACACATTTAGCAATCGATATCGAAATGCTTCAAATCATTAGTTTAACATATTTAAGTTAATAACCTTCTTTAACGACTGAAGTTTACATAAAGCCTTGGCATAACGGCAGTGCATTTAGAAGAATTCGTAATCTTATATTTAGGTATAAAGTCGATTTTCTTGTATAACACATTTAGCAATCGATATCGAAATGCTTCAAATCATTAGTTTAACATATTTAAGTTAATAACCTTCTTTATCTACTGAAGTCTACATAAAGCCTTAACGGCATAACGGCAGTGCATTTAGAAGAATTACGTAATCTTATGTTTAGGTATAAAGTCGATTTCTTGTATTACACATTTAGCAATCGATATCGAAATGCTTCAAATCATTAGTTTAACATATTTAAGTTAATTAACCTTCTTTATCTTACTGAAGTCTACATAAAGCCTTATCGGCATAACGGCAGTGCATTTGGAAGAATTCCGTAATCTTATATTTAGGTATAAAGTCGATTTCTTGTATTACTCATTTAGCAATCGATATCGAAATGCTTCAAATCATTAGTTTAACATATTTAAGTTAATTCACCCTCTTTATCTTACTGAAGTCTACATAAAGCCTTATCGGCATAACGGCAGTGCATGTAGAAGAATACCGTAATCTTATGTTTAGGTATAAAGTCGAATTTCTTGTATTATGCATTAAGCAATCGATATCGAAATGCTTCAAATCATTAGTTTAACATATTTAAGTTAATTAACCTTCTTTAACGTATTGAAGTTGACATAAAGCCATCGGCATAACGGCAGTGCATTTGGAAGAATTCCGTAATCTTATATTTAGGTATAAAGTCGATTTTCTTGTATATAGCATTAAGCAATCGATATCGAAATGCTTCAAATCATTAGTTTAACATATTAAGTTAATTAACCTTTTTAACTTACTGAAGTCTACATAAAGCCTTACGGCATAACGGCAGTGCATTTAGAAGAATACCGTAATCTTATATTTAGGTATAAAGTCGATTTTCTTGTATATACATATTTAGCAATCGATATCGAAATGCTTCAAATCATTAGTTTAACATATTTAAGTTAATTAACCTCTTATCATACTGAAGTCTACATAAAGCCTTAACGGCATAACGGCAGTGCATGTAGAAGAATTCCGTTAATCTTATATTTAGGTATAAAGTCGATTTTCTTGGATTTACACATTTAGCAATCGATATCGAAATGCTTCAAATCATTAGTTTACATATTTAAGTTAATTAACCTTCTTTAACGTACTGAAGTTTACATAAAGCCATAACGGCATAACGGCAGTGCATATTGTGAAGAATTCCGTAATCTTATATTTAGGTATAAAGTCGATTTTATTGTATTTACGCATTTAGCAATGATATCGAAATGCTTCAAATCATAGTTTAACATATTTAAGTTAATTAACCCTCTTATCTACTGAAGTCTACAAAAGCCTTAACGGCATAACGGCAGTGCATTTAGAAGAAATCCGTTATCTTATATTTAGGTATAAAGTCGATTTTGTTGTATATACACATTTGCAATCATATCGAAATGCTTCAAATCATTAGTTTAACATTTTAAGTAATAATAAACCTTCTTTAACGCACTAAAGTTTACATAAAGCCATGACGGCATAACTGCAGTGCATTTAAAAGAATTCCGTAATCTTATATTTAGGTACAAAGTCGATTTTATTGTATTTACGCATTTAGCAATCGATATCGAAATGCTTCAAATCATAAGTTTAACATATTTAAGTTAATTATTCCCCTCTATCTTACTGAAGTCTACATAAAGCCTTAACGGGGATAACGGCAGTGCATTTAGAAGAAATCCGTTATCTTATATTTAGGCATAAACTCGATTTTCTTATATATACACATTTAGCAAGCGATATCGAAATGCTTTTAAATCATTAGTTTAACATATTTAAGTTAATAAACCTTCTTTAACGCACTGAAGTTAACATAAAGCCACGGCGGCATAACGGCAGTGCATGTAGAAGAATTCCGTAATCTTATATTCAGGTATAAAGTCGATTTTCTTGTATATATATATCGAAATGCTTCAAATCATTAGTTTAACATATTAAGTTAATAAACATTCTTTAGCTTAATGAAGGGCTACATAAAGCCTTAACAGGGATAACGGCAGTGCATTTAGAAGAAATCCGGTTTTAAACTTTTTATTTAGGTATAAAGTCGATTTTCTTGTATTTACACATTTAGCAAATCGATATCGAAATGCTTCAAACCATTAGTTTAACATATTTAAAATAATTAACCTTCTTTAACGTATTGAAGTTGATACAAACCATGGCGGCATAACGACACTACATTTGGAAGAATTCCGTAATCTTATATTTAGGTTTTAAAGTCGATTTTCTTGTATATACACATTAGCAATCGATATCGAAATGCTTTAAATCATTAGCAAGTTATTCATAATAAACCTTCTTTAACACACTGAAGTCTACATAAAGCCTTAACAGTATAACTGCAGTGCATTTAGAAGAATTCCGTAATCTTATATTAAGGTAAAAAGTCGATTTTCTTGTATTTACATATTTAGCAATCGATATCGAAATGCTCGAAATCATTAGTTTAACATATTTTAGTAAATTAACCATCTTTAACGTATTGAAGGTGATATAAAGCCATGGCGGCATAACGACAGTAATTTGGAAGAATTCCGTAACCTTATATTTAGGTATAAAATCGATTTTCTTGTATATATGCATTTAGCAATCGATATCGAAATGCTTAAAATCATTAGTTTAACATATTTAAGTTAATTAACCCTCTTTGTATTACTGAAGTCTACATAAAGTTTTAATGGTATAACGGCAATGCATTTAGAAGAATTACCTAATGTTATATTTATGGATAAAGTCGATTTTCTTGTATTTACATATTTAGCAATCGATATCGAAATGCTTCAAATCATTAGTTTCACATATTTAAGTTAATAAACCTTCTTTAACGAACGGAAGTTTACATAAAACCATTACGGTAGAACGCCAGTGCATTTAGAAGAATTCCGTTATCTTATATTTAGGTATAAAATCGATTTTCTTGTATATACACATTTAGCAATCGATATCGAAATGCTTCAAATCATTAGTTTAACATATTTAGGTAAATTAACCTTCTTAATCTTACTAAAGCCATTACGGCAGAACGGCAGTGCATTTAGAATTCCGTTATCTTATATTTAGGTATAAAATCGCTTTTTTTGTATATACACATTTAGCAATCGATATCGAAATGCTTCAAATAACTGGTTTAACATATGTATTTAAGTTATTTAGCCTACTTTGTCTCACTGGCGTTTACATAAAGCCTTATCGGCATGACGGCAGTGCATTTAGAAGAATTCCGTATTCTTATATTTAGGTATAAAGTCGATTTTGTTGTATACACACATTTAGCAATTAATATCGAAATGCTTCAAATCATTAGTTTAACATATTTAAGTTAATAAAACTTTTTTAACGAACTGAAGTTTACATAAAGCCATGGTGGCATAACGGCAGTGCATTTAGAAGAATTCTGTTATCTTATGTTTAGGTATAAAGTCGATTTTCTTGTATATACACATTTAGCAATCGATATCGAAATGCTTCAAATCAGTAGTTTAGCATATTTAAGTTAAGTAACCTTCTTTATCTCGCTGAAGTCTAAAAAAACCTTAACGGCATAACGGCAGTGCATTTAGAAGAATTACGTAATCTTATATTTGGGTATAAAGTCGATCTTCTTTTATTAACACATTTAGCAATCGATATCGAAATGCTTCAAATCATTAGTTTAGCATATTTAAGTTAAGTAACCTTCTTTATCTCACTGAAGTCTACAAAAACCTTAACGGCATAACGGCAGTGCATTTAGAAGAATTACGTAATCTTATATTTGGGTATAAATTCGATCTTCTTTTATTAACACATTTAGCAATCGATATCGAAATGCTTCAAATCATTAATTTAACATATTTAAGTTAATTCACCCTCTTATCTTACTGAAATCTACATAAAGCCTTATCGGCATAACGGCAGTGCATGTAGAAGAATACCGTAATCTTATGTTTAGGTATAAAGTCGATTTTGTTGTATACACACATTTAGCAATTAATATCGAAATGCTTCAAATCATTAGTTTAACATATTTAAGTTAATAAAACTTTTTTAACGTATTGAGGTTGACATAAAGCCATGGCGGCATAACGACAGTACATTTGGAAGAATTCCGTAGTCTTATATTTAGGTATAAAGTCGATTTTCTTGTATATATGCATTAAGCAATCGATATCGAAATGCTTCAAATCATTAGCTTAACATATTTAAGTTAATTCACCCTTTTATCTTCCTGAAGTCTACATAAAGCCTTATCGGCATAACGGCAGTGCATGTAGAAGAATACCGTAATCTTATGTTTAGGTATAAAGTCGAATTTCTTGTATTAGCGTATTAAGCAATCGATATCGAAATCTTCAAATCATTAGTTTAACATATTTAAGTTAATTAACCTTCTTTAACGTATTGAAGTTGACATAAGGCCATGGCGGCATAACGACAGTACATTTGGAAGAATTCCGTTAACCTATGTTTAGGTATAAAGTCAGGTTTCTTGTGTTAGCACATTTAGCAATCTTGTGTTAGCACATTTCAAATCATTAGGTTAACATATTTAAGTTAATAAACCTTCTTTAACGTATTGAAGGTGATATAAAGCCATGGCGGCATAACGACAGTACATTTGGAAGAATTCCATTAACCTATATTTAGGTATAAAGTCAGGTTTCTTGTGTTAGCACATTTAGCATTCGATATCGAAATGCTTCAAATCATTAGTTTTACATTTTCAAGTTTTTTATAATAAACCTTCTTTAACGCACTGAAGTCTACATAAAGCCTTAGCGGTATACCTGCATGCATTTAGAAGAATTCCGTAATCTTATATTTAGGTATATATATTGTATTTTCTTGTATTTACATATTTAGCAATCGATATCAAAATGCTTCAAATCATTAGTTTAACATATTTAAGTTAATAAAGCTTCTTTAACGCACTGAAGTTAACATAAAGCCATAACGGTATAACGGCAGTGCATTTGGAAGAATTCCGTAATCTTATATTTAGGTATAAAGTCGATTTTCTTGTATATACACATTTAGCAATTGATATCGAAATGCTTCAATCATTAGTTTAACATTTTAAGTTAATAAACATTTACGTCAAGAAGAAGAACTTACGTAACGGCAGTGCATTTAGAAGAATTCGTTATCTTATATTTAGGTATAAATCGATTTTCTTTATATACACATTTAGCAATCGATATCGAAATGCTTCAAATCATTAGTTTAACATATTTAAGTTAATTAACCCTTTAACTTACTGAAATCTACATAAAGCCTTATCGGCATAACGGCAGTGCATTAGAAGAATACCGTAATCTTATGTTTAGGTATAAAGTCGATTTTCTTGTATATACACATTTAGCAATCGATATCGAAATGCTTCAAATCATTAGTTTAACATATTTAAGTTAATTAACCTACTTTAACGTATTGAGGTTGACATAAAGCCATGGCGGCATAACGACAGTACATTTGGAAGAATTCCGTAGTCTTATATTTAGGTATAAAGTCGATTTTCTTGTATATATGCATTAAGCAATCGATATCGAAATGCTTCAAATCATTAGTTTAACATATTTAAGTTAATTCAACCTTTTTATCTTACTGAAGTTACATAAAGCCATGCGGCATAACGGCAGTGCATTTAGAAGAATTCCGTAATCTTATGTTTAGGTATAAAGTCGATTTCTTGTATTAGCGTCATTTAGCAATCGATATCGAAATGCTTCAAATCATTAGTTTAACATATTTAAGTTAATTAACCTTCTTTAACGTACTGAAGTTGACATAAAGCCATGGCGGCATAACGGCAGTGCATTTAGAAGAATTCCGTTAATCTTATGTTTAGGTATAAAGTCGATTTCTTGTATTAACACATTTAGCAATCGATATCGAAATGCTTCAAATCATTAGTTTAACATATTTAAGTTAATTAACCTTCTTTATCTACTGAAGTTACTAAAGCCATAACGGCATAACGGCAGTGCATTTAGAAGAATTCCGTAATCTTATATTTAGGTATAAAGTCGAGTTTCTTGTATTACACATTTAGCAATTTGATATCGAAATGCTTCAAATCATTAGTTTAACATATTTAAGTTAATTAACCTTCTTTAACGACTGAAGTCTACATAAAGCCTTAGCGGCATAACGCAGTGCATTTAGAAGAATTCCGTAATCTTATATTTAGGTATAAAGTCGATTTTCTTGTATTTACTCATTTAGCAATCGATATCGAAATGCTTCAAATCATTAGTTTAACATATTTAAGTTAATAAACCTACTTTAACGCACTGAAGTTGACATAAAGCCATGGCGGCATAACGACAGTATATTTGGGACAATTCCGTAATCGTATATTTAGGTATAAAGTCGATTTTCTTGTATATACACATTTAGCAATCGATGATGATATGCTTCACATCATAAGTTTAACAGATTTAAGTTAATTAATCCTCTTTATCTTACTGAAGTCTACAAAAGCCTTAACGGCATAACGGCAGTGCATTTGGAAGAGTTCCGTAATCTTATATTTAGGTATAAGGTCGATTTTGTTCAATATACGCATTTAGCAATCGATATCGAAATGCTTCAAATTATTAGTTTGACATATTTAAGATAATAAACCTTCTTTAACGCACTGAAGTTAATATAAAGCCATAACGGTATAACTGCACTGCATTTAGGAGAATTCCGTTATCTTATATTTAGGTATAAATTCGACTTTCTTGTATATACTCATTTAGCAAGCGATATCAAAATGCTTCAAATTATTTGTTTAACTTTTTTAAGTTAATTAACCTTCTTTAACGAATTGAAGTTGACATAAAGCCATGGCGGCATAACGACAGTACATTTGGAAGAATTCCGTAATCTTATATTTAGGTATAAAGTCGATTTTCTTGTATATACACATTTAGCAATCGATATCGAAATGCTTCAAATCATTAGTTTGACATATTTAAGTTAATAAACCTTCTTTAACTCACTGAAGTCTACATAAAGCCTTAACGGCATAACGGCAGTGCATTTGGAAGAATTACGTAATCTTATATTTAGGTATAAATTCGATTTTCTTGTATATACACATTTAGCAATCGATATCGAAATGCTTCAAATCATTAGTTTAACATATTTAAGTTAATAAACCTTCTTTAGCGCACTAAAGTCTACATAAGGCCCTAATGGCATAACGGCAGTGCATTTAGAAGAATTCCATAATGTTATAATTTTATATTTAGGTATAAAGTCGATTTTCTTGTATTTACATATTAAGCAATCGATATCGAAATGTTTCAAACCATTAGCTTATCATATTTAAATAATTAACCTTCTTTACAGAAGCCATAACGGCATAACGGCAGTATATTTGGGTTATTTCCGTAATCTTTTATTTAGCAATCGATATCTAAATGCTTTAGCTCATTAGTTTAACATATTTAATTTAATAAACCTTCTTTAACTTTCATAACTGCAGTGCACGCAGAAGAATTCCATAATCTTATATTTAGGTGTAAAGTCGATTTTTTTGTATATACATATTTAGCTATCTATATCGAAATGCTTCAAATCATTAGTTTAACATATTAAGTTAATAAACATTTTTTAGCTTACAGAAGTCTACTTAAAGCCTTACCGGTATAACGGCAGTGCATTTAGAAGAATTCCGTAATGTTATAATTTTATATTTAGGTGTAAAGTCGATTTTCTTGTATTTACACATTTAGCAGTCGATATCGAAATGCTTCAAATAACTGGTTTAACATATTTAAGTTAATAAACCTTCTTTAACGAACTGCAGTTGATACAAAGCCATGGCGGCATAACGACAGTACATTTGGAAGAATTTCGTAGTCTTATATTTAGGTATGAATTCGATTTTCTTGTATATACTTATTTGGCAAGCGATATCGAAATGCTTCAGATCATTAGTTTAACATATTTAAGTTAATTAACTTTCTTTAACGTATTGAAGTTGATATAAAGCCATAACGGCAGTGCATTTGGAAGAATTCCGTAATCTTATATTTAGGTATGTAGTCGAGTTTCTTGGATTTACACATCTAGCAATCGATATCGAAAATCTTCAAATAACTGGTTTAGCATATTTAGGTTAATTAACCTTCTTTATCTTACTGAAGTTTAAAAAAAGCCATAACGGCAGCATATTTGAGTGAATTCCGTAATCTTTTATTTAGGTATAAAATCGATTTTCTTGTATATACACATTTAGCAATCGATATCGAAATGCTTCAACTCATTAGTTTAACATATTTAAGTTAATAAACCTTCTTTAACGATCTGAAGTTGGCATAACGGCAGTGGATGTAGAAGAATTCCTTAATCTTGTATTTAGGTATAAAGTCGATCTTCTTGTATATACATATTTAGCTATCGATATCGAAATGCTTCAAATCATTTGTTTAACATATTAAATTAATAAACATTTTTTAGCTAACTAAAGTCTACATAAAGCCTTAACGGTATAACGGCAGTGCATTTAGAAGAATTCCGTATTTTTTTAATTTTATATTTAAGCATAAATTCGATTTTCTTGTATATACACATTTAGCAATCGATATCGAAATGCTTCAAATCATTAGTTTAACATATTTAAGTTAATTAACCTTCTTTAACGTATTGAAGTTGATAAAGAGCCATGGCGGCATAACGACAGTACATTTGGAAGAATTCCGTAGTCTTATATGTAGGTATGAATTCGATCTTCTTGTATATACATATTTGGCAAGCGATATCGAAATGCTTCAAATCATTAGTTTAACATATTTAAGTTAATTAACCTTCTTTAACGTATTGAAGTTGATATAAAGCCATAACGGCAGTGCATTTGGAAGAATTACGTAATCTTATATTTAGGTATGAATTCGATTTTCTTTTACATACACATTTAGCTATCGATATCGAAATGCTTCAAATGATTAGTTTAACATATTAAGTTAATAAACATATATTAGCTTACTGAAGTCTACATAAAGCCTTAACGGTATAACGGCAGTGCACTTAGAAGAATTCCGTAATGTTATAATTTTATATTTAGGTGTAAAGTCGATTTTCTTGTATTAACTCATTTAGCAGTCGATATCGAAATGCTTCAAATAACTGGTTTAACATATTTAAGTTAATTAACCTTCTTTAACGAACTGAAGTTAATATAAAGCCATAACGGCAGTGCATTTAGAAGAATTACGTAATCTTATATTTAGGTATGAATTCGATTTTCTTGTATATACACATTTAGCAATCGATATCGAAATGCTTCATATCATTAGTTTAACATATTAAGTTAATAAACACATATTAGCTTACTGAAGTCTACATAAAGCCTTAACGGTATAACGGCAGCGCATTAAGAAGAATTCCGTAATGTTATAATTTTATATTTAGGTGTAAAGTCGATTTTCTTGTATTTACTCATTTAGCAGTCGATATCGAAATGCTTCAAATAGCTGGTTTAACATATTTAAGTTAATTTACCTTCTTTAACGAACTGAAGTTAATATAAAGCCATAACGGCAGTGCATTTAGAAGAATTACGTAATCTTATATTTAGGTATAAAATCGATTTTCTTGTATATACACATTTAGCAATCGATATCGAAATGCTTTAGCTCATTAGTTTATCATATTTAAGTTAATAAACATATATTAGCTTACTGAAGTCTACATAAAGCCTTAGCGGTATAACGGCAGTGCATTAAGAAGAATTCCGTAATGTTATAATTTGATATTTAGGTGTAAAGTCGATTTTCTTGCATTTACTCATTTAGCAGTCGATATCGAAATGCTTCAAATAGCTGGTTTAACATATTTAAGTTAATTAACCTTCTTTAACGTATTGAAGTTGATATAAAGCCATAACGGCAGTGCATTTGGAAGAATTACGTAATCTTATATTTAGGTATGAATTCGATTTTCTTTTACATACACATTTAGCTATCGATATCGAAATGCTTTAGCTCATTAGTTTATCATATTTAAGTTAATAAACCTTCTTTAACTTTCATAACTGCAGTGCACGCAGAAGAATTCCGTAATCTTATATTTAGGTATGTAGTCGATTTTTTGGATTTGCCTATTTAGCAATCGATATCGAAAATCTTCAAATAACTGGTTTAGCATATTTAGGTTAATTAACCTTCTTTATCTTACTGAAGTTTTAATAAAGCCATAACGGCATAACGGCAGTATATTTGAGTGATTCCGTAATCCTTTATTTAGGTATAAAATCGATTTTCTTGTATATACACATTTAGCGATCGATATCGAAATGCTTCAACTCATTAGTTTAACATATTTAAGTTAATAAACCTTCTTTAACGATCTGAAGTTGGCATAACGGCAGTGGACGTAAGAATTCCGTAATCTTATATTTAGGTATAAAGTCGATTTTCTTGTATATACATATTTAGCTATCGATATCGAAATGCTTCAAATCATTTGTTTAACATATAAAATTATTAAACATTTTTTAGCTTACTAAAGTCTACATAAAGCCTTAACGGTATAACGGCAGTGCATTTAGAAGAATTCCGTAATGTTATAATTTTATATTTAGGTATAAAGTCGATTTTCTTGTATTTGCACATTTAGCAATCGATATCGAAATGCTTCAAACCATTAGTTTAACATATTTAAAATAATTAACCTTCTTTAACGTATTGAAGTTGATACAAAGCCATGGCGGCATAATGACAGTACATTCGGAAGAATTCCGTAATCTTATATTTAGGTATAAAGTCAATTTCCTTGTATATACATATTTGGCAAGCGATATCGAAATGCTTCAAATCATTAGTTTAACATATTTAAGTTAATTAACCTTCTTTAACGTATTGCAGTTGATATAAAGCCATAACGGCAGTGCATTTGGAAGAATTCCGTAATCTTATATTTAGGTATAAAGTCGATTTTCTTTTATATACACATTTCGATATCCATATCGAAATTCTTGAAATCATTAGTTTAACATATTAAGTTAATAAACATTTTTTAGCTTACTGAAGTCTACATAAAGCCTTAGCGGTATAACGGCAGTGCCGTAGTGTTATATATTAATATTTAGGTATAAATTCGATTTTCTTGTATAAACAAATTTAGCAAGCGATATCGAAATGCTTCAAATCACTAGTTTAACATATTTAAGTTAATTCACCTTCTTTAACGTATTGAAGTTGATATAAAGCCATGGCGGCATAACAAAAGCACATTTGGAAAAATTCCGTAATCTTATATTTAGGTACAAAGTCGATTTTCTTGTATATACACATTTAGCTATCGATATCGAAATGCTTCAAATCATTAGTTTAACATATTAAGTTAATAAACATTTTTTAGCTTACTGAAGTCTACATAAAGCCTTAACGGTATAACGGCAGTGCATTTAGAAGAATTCCGTATTTTTTTAATTTTATATTTAGGTATAAATTCGATTTTCTTGTATATACACATTTATCAATCGATATCGAAATGCTTCAAATCATTAGTTTAACATATTTAAGTTAATTAACCTTCTTTAACGTATTGAAGTTGATA